>JACEVL010000250.1:110000-115000 GCA_020284085.1 Aporrectodea caliginosa | reverse complement strand
AAGCATGTCCAAGTAGTACTGGAAAATTCCAAGGCAAAAAGAAGCAAGTCCGTGCGTATGCATCATATACGCAAGGACTTGCTTCTTTTTGCCTTGGAATTGTACTCGTAAATTCAGACAATTTCCAGGCCTGAGTTGTTTTTCGCATTTTTCTCAGAAACTAAAATCTGTGACTTGCTTCCTTTTGCCAAAGTAGGGCAGTATGGCTATCTGACTGGCAGCCTGCCTGTGGGATCTTGGACCGTTTCTGACCTTAACTGCCTATCGATTTTATTTTGACCATGCACCTGTGAATAAGCTGGTTCCCGCGACTTCGCTTTCTGCGCGTTGTATAAATCCGGAGATTATGATAACGACTCCCGAGTAAGTCAACAGGAAACTAACAGTTTCACTTTAAGAAAGGCAACAATTGATGGAAGGCACCTTCAGCGCTTTTGTTCTCCCCTGCTGCCCCTGGAGACTATCCCTGGCTGCCGTGGAAGCATTGTTTTCGGTTTTATATTACATTGTGCTGAAAAGCACGGAACATATTCTGGACCCATGATAATCAATTACCACAACATACGTGAACATTCTCATGAGCTGTGATGTGAAGAAATGCGACTAAGGCGATGGAGGTGAGTGAAGTGCAAAGGTGAGTTCCTGATCCAGTAGGATACAAAGGTCACGGGCCGAGGTGAAGAAATTATAGCCATAAGAAACTCGGTAGAGAGAACAGTGAGGTTAAGCTGAGCCAGTTGCTGCCGGGACCCCAGCCGCATGAATTTGGTCTCATCTATTACTTTCTTACTTAAATAGGCTCCTCCTAGCGGGATTAGTCCTTTCCGGGCGCCTGTTGCTCCCTACAAATTCTGTGAACCACTAGTGCATAGGCCTACTACCTTCGTGTTCAATGTCATGTTGATTATAATTTTTTAAACAATTACCCACTTTGTATTTATTTTTTCTCTGAACTGTACTATGCGCAGTTACACTGTTATGATACGGTTGCTATTATTGGGAACAATAAATTGAATTGAATTGAACTGAATTAACAGACTATAGGCCTAATAGCGTCTGTAACAGAGAGGAACTGACTTGATCCGACACAGGAACGGCAGCGTTTAGAATGGACTGAAGTTTAGATGTATTTGTAGAGAAGAGACCAATGTACACCGCATTCCTATAATCAATCCTGGAACAGATCAATGCATGGACCAAAGTCGTGATAGCGTGCAGTGGTAGTGATTGGCGGATGGCACGGAGTTGGCGTAGGTAGTAGAAGCAGGAACGAGAGACACTATTGACCAGTATCTTCTCTGCACAGTCCTTCCTCTCTTCGGTCCTCGGCCCGTGGTTTCCTGGTTGTCCCGCGGGCGCGTACTTCTGCGGCCCAGTCTAGGACTTTCGCTATTGGGAGCTGGAACCAGTTACCTCAGTCCCTCAGGACTGACCTTTTTACTATTTCTTTTGATCAGTTCCGCAACAGCCTGAAAACCTCTCTTTACCAATGAAGAGATTGGCCCGGGTCGGGAGCGCCTCTGTTTTTGAGTGGCGCTATATAAATGCTTTATTACGATTATGATGTTCGGTGCCTTGCAGCCGGTGGGTTGCGGGTTCGAATCCACCTCAAGCTACTGCGTTGGGACCCTGGGCAAGTCCTTCACTCGCAATTGCCCATGCTCTTCGGCGTGAAACTCCGATTCAGTGTCAGCGCTGTAGTCGGGAGCGCCTCTGAGTAGAAATCTTGATGGGAGGCGATATAACAAGTGCTTTTACATACATAGTATAACATACATACAAGTTGCCCACCCCCAAGTGTCTGTGAGGAAGGCAACAGGAAACCACCTCGCTCATCTAACCCCCGGGTGGCATAAAAGCCAATGGAACTGCCTTCGGGCAGAGAACTCATCATCATCATCATCATCATCATCATCATCATCATCATCATCATCATCATCATCACATTCCAACGATGAATCCATTATAGGCCGACTTGTTACGATCGGTCTCATCGCACTAGCTAAACCTAACGAGTGCGGCGTTTAAACTTCATAACGTTTCATGTATAAAATCACAGGACCAGCGCTGCTGCAGCCAACGAGACACTAAGTAATTTCAAAGCTATCTACTACGTCGTTAGGAAAGTGCATTCCTTATTGTTTTACCAACTGCATTTCCGCACTTTGATGTACATGTGCATACATCTAGACAGAGTATAACATTCTATTAAACGGGGGGATTCAAACCTATCGTATCATTCTTTTTTCGAATGTACTGAACGAGCTCCTTTGTCTACTGGTTACAGTAGTGGTCTGACTGTCTGCCTGTCAGGCTCTTTGCATTTTGACCATCTGCCTATCGATTCTGTTTCAATTTTACGCCTTTGAATAAGCTGATTCCCGCTACTTCGCGTCTCTGAGGAGCTTCCATTTAAAAGGCGCTATGTAAATTGTCTATATTACACGAACAGTTACAGGAGACGTAAGAGATGCAGCCAACGTACTTGATCCAGCACAAGAGATAGAGACATCGGAGGCGTGTGTGCAGTTGGTGGCTCCGATGGGAGAGTGCTCGCAGTTGGTGATAATGGGCTCTGTTCCGTCGCAGACGACGCTGTCGAGATAGATATCTCCAGTTCCAGGGCCAAACTGGTTCCCGAGGAACGTTCTCTGACCAGCGCTGACCAGGTGGAAACAAAGAAGAAATTAATGCGCCATTAGACATGTACAGTACTCTGACTCGAATCCTTGAAAACGATGTGACTTTTGGGTTGGGGACTGGGGGTGTCCATAGAGTAGTGGTAGGCCCTAACATCACTTGGCGTGAAGAGCCGTGGGAAGCAGTTCACTCAGCCTGTCAATGGCGAATTGGCGATATGGCGTTTTGGTAAAATGAGTTGTAGGACGTGATGCGCACCTTAAATGGGTGCCGTGTATACAGTTAAATTCGACTCTTGTAATAACTTGAAATGATAACTTGAATACCGAATTGTAATCATACTGCGTTTGTCGGCTTGAAATAATAGAGAATAAAATTATCATTATAATTTATTATTTTCTCACGACGCTCGTGTGTATAAACTGGTGAAGTGCGTTTGGCTTTCGAGTGGCGCTTTTGAAGTTTAGAGTTTACGATTACGATTACACATTGAGAAAGGTCTTTGATAGTGGGACAGCATAGAGTTTCGTTGTGAACATGGCGCACGGCTTTGTTAGAGACATAACAGTTTGCAAGACAGACTTGACGAGGTAAGAAGAAGTGAAGTATGCATGAAAAGATACAGTCACAAGAAGGCGACCCTGGCATACAATTGGCAAGCAAGAGAAACAGGGAGAGGCAGCGACAGATCTACAGAGTGATACCCTTAGGCAAGGATACTCTGTCTGGCTTTTCAACAGATAAGAGATACAGAGAGACACGTACAGACAGACAGACAGAGACAGAGAGAGGAAGGAAGACCCAGGCATACAATTGGCAAGCAAGAGAAACAGGATACGACAGGGATAGATATACAGAGAGATACCCTTAAGCTTTTAAACAGATAAGACAGACAGACACGCACACAGACACAGACAGACAAAGATAGAGAGGAAGGAAAACTCACTCGAATCCGAGGTTGTTACAGGCGACCTGAGCTTCGACGTCCCGGAATCCAGTGTCGCAGACGGTTCCCCACTGTCCGCCGAAGAAGACTTCCAAGCGGCCCTCGTTCGGGGTTGCTCCACCGACAAGCCTGACCGCCACGTCTGTCCGACAATCATCATCATCGGTATCATCATCATCATCATCAGTTCCTGACGCCTGCCATATGGCGGCAATGGGTACGAATAAATGATCTCCAGTGTCCTCGGTCATTTTTTCAAGTCCATTGCTCCCCTTAGTGTTAGTCCTCATTTATCAAGTGTGTCACTATACCACGTCATTGCGTGCACATCGTTTGCCATCCTACCTATCATGATTAATTCTAAACCTCTCTTTAATAGGCATATGCCAGACGTATGTTGTTCCTGGTACATGTCTTGTATTTAGCCATGCAGCGTCCATTTGAAGTTGCCAGACTGGAACTATCTACCTTCTCGTGTTCGTAACTATCCCAACGAGACTGACTTTCGCTCTAAACTGACAACTTCCCTCTTCTAGTCCGCTAATGGTTCTTAATATTTCCCGGCTGCAATGTGCACTTTAGAACTTTGTGAGGGAGGCATTGTAAGATAAAAGTTGCATGTACTGTTGGATAAAGCGGCATCTGTTAGACAGTAACTGATCACTGGCCTTGTGACGCGAATGCTCAGGTTCTTATGCGATTTACAGATACGTTAAACATTGCCAACAACAACTAATAGTCCCAGATATTGATCGCGAGTACTACATGTACGTGAATTCGAAAGCTGTACTTTCTTTTCTGGTTTTCTGTTTGTTTACAGGAACTCTGATGTGAACTTATTTTTTCGTGAGCAGCTTTAAAACCACGTAGCCTCAATGTCGCTATGCTATGTGTTCAGGTGCTTACATACATACATACATACATACATACATACATACATACATACATACATACATGCATACATACATACATACATACATACATACTTACATACATACATACATACATACATGCACACATGCACACATACACACATACGTACATACATACACACATGCACATATACATACATACTTATAACTCACGTACACATGCATACATTCAGATATGCATACGAGCGCCTCTGAGTAGTTATCTTGGAGAGGCATATTATACTCGAAATGACGAAACTTATTTGTAAAAATGAAAATTTCAGAGACGTTGTGCCAGTCCTAAATATTGTTCGATCCTGATAATTTTTGGGCTACATTACTTTTAAACCAATTGGCACCGAATGCCGGGTTGACGAAAGTAAACAACTGAAGTTGAAAATGTTCCATTGGAGATGCAATGACCCTAGTATACAAAACTATACATGCATAACAAAACGTTAAGAGCGGTGAAACTGACCGAGGCTGGAGCAGACAATAGCGAC
>JACEVL010000250.1:75000-107500 GCA_020284085.1 Aporrectodea caliginosa | reverse complement strand
TCTCTCCTCTATCCAGATTTCCTCTCCTCTCACCAGATTTCCTATCCTCTCATCAGATTTCCTATCCTCTCACCAGATATCACCCTATCTTCTCACCAAATCTCTTATCCTCTCACCAGATCTCTCCTCTCACCAGATCTTCTCTCCTCTCGCCAGATTTCCTCTCCTCTCAGCAAATATCATCTTCTCTCACCAGATCTCTCTCTCCTCTCACCAGATCTTCTATCCTCTCATCTGATCTTCTCTCCTCTCACCAGATCTCCTCTTCTCTCACCAGATCTCCTATCCTCTCACTTGATCTCCTCTCCTCTCGCCAAATCCACTATCCTCTGACCAGATCTCTCCTCTGACCAGATCTACTTTCCTCTCACCAGATCTCCTATCCTCTCACCAGATCTCTTCTTCTCTCTTCAAATTTTCTTTCCCATTGCCAAAATTATGTCCTCTCCTCTAGCCAAATCTCTAATTCTCTCGCCACGTCTCCTATCCTCTCACTTGATCTCCTCTTCTCTCACCAGATCTCATCTCCTCTCGTCAGATCTCCTATCCTCTCACCAGATCTCCTATCCTCCCATCTGATCTTCTCTCCTCTTACAAGATCTCCTCTCCTCTCACCAGATCTCCTATCCTCTAACCTGATCTTCTCTCACCAGATCTCATCTCCTCTCATCAGATCTCCTATCCTCTCACCAGATCTCCTATCCTCTCATCTGATCTTCTCTCATCTGATCTTCTCTCCTCTGACCAGATCTCCTCTCCTCTCACCAGATCTCCTATCCTCTCACCTGATCTCCTCTTCTCTCACCAGATCTCATCTCCTCCCGTCAGATCTCCTATTCTCTCACCAGATCTTCTATCCTTTCACCAGATTGTCTCTCCTCTCACCAGATCTCCTCTTCTCTCACCAGATCTCCTATCCTCTCACCAGATCTCCTCTCCTCTCACCAGATCTCCTATCTTCTCACATTTGATTACGTAATTAGCTTTGATCTATAATATTATTAAAAAGAAAAAAAGAAATGCGTAGCCTTACATGCAAGTACTAATATTATAAATAGGGGTCAAATTGACCCCTTGGTGCTTAAAGGCAGAACAGCAAAAATCTCAGAAATTATGAATCCCCCCGAGTTCAAATTTTGGCAGAGGGTATACCCTACGAAGTTAGGAGAAGTCATGAAATTACAGGACCCGGGCTATATCTGGGGCCGAGGTGCGTTACGCTAAAAACCAAAAGGGGTCAGATTGACCCCTTCGGTGCTTCTAGTGTTAATAATAATAATAATAATAATTATTATTATTATTATTATTATTATTATTATTATTATTATTATTATTATTATTATTATTATTATTATTATTATTATTATTATTATTATTATTATTATTATTATTACTACTATTATTATTATTATTATTACTATTATTATTATTATTATTATTATTATTATTATTATTATTATTATTATTATTATTATTATTATTATTATTTATTATAATTATTACTATTACTATTACTATTATTATTATTATTATTATTATTATTTATTATTATTATTATTATTATTATTATTATGGTTTATATGTCATATATGCACGCACTAATTATCGTAGATTTTCAATTTGTTGTAGTGGTCCAAAAATTTGGAATGCAGTACCGATGAGTATTCGGAATGCACCCACATACACCCAATTTAAGAAGCTGTGGAATAGTTACTTGAAGGATTAACCATACTTCATTTAACACTGTTTCATCGAATTGTTTAGATATTGATCTTCTTAGTAAATTGCAATGTTATTATTTAGTTAAGAACATTATTGAGTTGAATCTTTCTTTCTTACATATTGATCTTAGTAAATTGCAATGTTATTATTTAGTTAAGAACATTATTGAGTTGAGCCTTTCTTTCTTTCAACTGACTAACCAGCCATAAATGATTATTGTTAAAAAGGGTGACCCTAATTAAGCGGGGCTTGTGCCCCTTTTGGGTCTTCCCTGTTCCCTAGCCAATGCACTGATATGTAATAGTCAAGTTATAATTGTTGTTAATTGTTATATATGCATTGTGCTTCTGGAAATAAAAGTTGTCAGTTGTCAGTTGTCAATTATTATTATTATTATTATTATTATTATTATTATTATTATTATTATTATTATTATTATTATTATTATTATTATTATTATTATTATTATTATTATTATTATTATTATTATTATTATTATTATTATTATTATTATTATTATTATTATTATTATTATTATTATTATTACTGGATCCTACTCACCCAAATCCGAGACTGGCGCAGGCGACCTCAACATCTGGAACATCGAAGAAGTCATCGCAAACGGTTCCCCACTGACCTTGGTATTGGATCTCCAGTCGACCCTCGTAGGGCTTTCCGTCTCCAACAATTTGGACGGGGTAGCCTGGAAGAAGACAGCAATACGCAAACATTATATTAATTAAGTATTATTATCTTTTAATTAGTGACTTCTATTGCGCCGTTTTAGTCATAGGAAGAAGACAATGCAATACAATACAATGAAGTAAAATACAGACATTGAATGTATGTATGTATGTATGTATGTACGTATTTATGTATGTATGTATAATTGCATATATGTATGTATGTATGTATGTATGTATGTATGTATGTATGTATGTATGTATGCATATATTTATTTATATATGTATGTATGTATGTATGTCTGCGTTGTATGTATGTATGTCTAAGCGTATGTATGCATACATGTATGTATACATGTCTGTCTGTCTGTGTGTCTGTCTGTATGTCTGTCTGTATGTATGTCTGTCTGTACGTATGTATGCATGTATGTATGCATTGCATATATGTATTTATGTACGCATCTGGCCCTTTGTAAAATGCGTTTAAAGAACTTCACAGGGACTTAGCCAGATGTACTGTATGAATTGTTATTGTTATCAAATAGTAACTTATATCGCGCCATTGTACGATCAGAGAACGATGATCATAATTATGACCTCCTGGGATAATGATGGCCTATGGGGCCGTCCATAAATGACGTCACGCTATTTTGGCCGATTTTTGACCCCCCTCCCCTCGTCACACTTCGTCACAAAAAGTCACACCCCCTGAAAAATGACGTCACAAAGCTCTGACCCCCTAAAACGAAACTTCCACATGATAATAAAACATGTTTCAATGCCCATTTATTGTCATTGTAATAAGTATTTAAAAATCTTATGGTGACAAATATTTAAATAATTAGAAAATTATTAATAATGGTGCCCGTATACATAAAAATAATCAAAAAATTATGAAAATGTTAATACTCAAAATTAGAGCTGTTATTTTAAGATTAAATTGTTGTTAATTGTTAAATTTAATTACACAGACGTGATGTGACGTCACACTTGGCTGACCCCCCCTCCCCCACGTCACACATCGTCACAAATTTCCGACCCCCCTCCCCCCTAGGTGCGTGACGTCATTTATGGACGGCCCCTATGTCTAAGGAATCACTGTTGGTCTGATGATGGATAAAAAACATTAGCAAATCGTCCATGAGTGAATATGTGAATAGGAGCTAATCGTCAAATCATCTCTGCCTCAAAGTATTCATGTACGTACATACTGTGAGGCATAAGTGTAAACATACATCTGCCTCACATGAATGCTTGTAAACATACATCTGCCTCACATGAATGCGTGTAAACATACATCTGCCTCACATGAATGCGTGTAAACATACATCTGCCTCACATGAATGCGTGTAAACATACATCTGCCTCACATGAATGCGTGTAAACATACATCTGCCTCACATGAATGCGTGTAAACATACATCTGCCTCACATGCATACGTGTAAACATACATCTGCCTCACTTGTATGCGTGTAAACATACATCTGCCTCAAATGTATGTGTGTATACATTACACCTGACTCAGTCCGCTCATCTCTTAAGGCATTCCTATATCCTTTCTCGTGGATGACCACCACTAATGACTCCCTTGCATTACCCTGTCTATTTATCCCTATAACAATTACTACCTCCTGCTCCTCCGCATGAGATGGAGACATCGTTGTCGTGTGTGCAAGTACCAACTATTCCAAGCGGAGAGTGGGGGCAGTCGTCAATGACCAGCTCGTTACCAACGCAGGCGACGTCGCTGAAGTAGACCGTACCAGTTCCAGGTCCGAAGGTATTCCCAAGGACTGTGCCCTGGTTCTGGCTACAAAAACGAAAACCAATTACCGACTTTTTAGTACCATACCATTGTATATAGGTATGTATGAATGTATATTATGCATGTACATATGTGTGTATGTATGTATGTATGTGTCTATGTGTTTACATATATATGTACATATGTAATGCATGCATGTACATGTAGTATTTGCATGCCGTATGCCGTAGATTACACTTCAACTGGACTCATTACTTCACATGACATTTCTGGACAACCTCTCTAACAAGACACAGCGCTCGTGAACTGACTGAAGCCTTCCTTTTACTGTGTAGAGTAGCGCTTTGGATAATTGGAGTGTATACGATTATGATTACGTAATATGATTACGCAATATGATTATGATTACGTACTGTGTAATCCTATCATGATAGAGCAATTTGATTACGATTACACAGTAAGATTATGATTACGCAATATTATTATGATTACGTAATATGATTATGATTAAGTAATATGATTATGAATACGCAATATGATTATGAATACGCAATAAATGATTATGATTACGCAACATGATTATGATTACGCAATATTATTATGATTACGTAATATGATTATGATTAAGTAATATGATTATGAATACTCAATATGATTATGAATACGCAATATGATTATGATTACGCAATATGATTATGAATACGCAATATGATTATGATTACGCAATATGATTATGATTACGCAATATTATTATGATTACGTACAGAGGCGCGTTTACCAGTAGGCGAATTAGGCGCGCGCCTAGGGCCCCCAAATCTTGAAGTGGCCCCAAACGAATGAAAATATTTTTTTCAATTATAAAAAATAACAGTTTAAAATTTAGATTATTTTAAATATATTTGTTTATATTTTGTATAGCTTGGCATTCACATAATTTCATAAAAGTAATTATTATTGCAATTGTAAAAGTATATTTTGTCTAATTTATAATTGCTTTGTTGATATGGGAAGCAATTGGGCTAATAATTCATTTTTGTGTAAAATAACATCAAACTTATTAGTAACAACCAGCGTCTGCTGCAGTTTAGGTCTACGTGTGGAAACCCTTAGTCTGATAATTCCGTCATTTTATAGTGTTTAAAACTTGCATTAGTATTGATAACCAGTAAGTAATAGTAGGCTAATCGAAATTTTAGTAGTATTAAATATTGATTACCATATGACGCAATGAAAGGTTGCTAATATTCTTTAGCTGCAAAACGAAATAAGATAGCTTTAGGCCTAATGACAATATTTTTGGAATTAGTTGCAATCAATCAATCAATCAAACAATCAAACAATAAATCAATTTTCGTTTATCAAAATAAGTTGACAGCAACGTAACTTTGTTGTCAACTTATACACTATAATAAACGCAACTTATACTAATAATAAATGCTGCAAAGAATAAATGCCACCAGCAAATTTCTGCAGGATCAAAGGCTATGTTTGGCGAATTTGAATTATTTAATTATTTAACAATTTTGCTCAAAACGTCAGAGAAAATTCCCCAAAATAGAGACGGAGGCGAAACTGAAACTTGGCATTGAAAGCGATTATGACATTGAATATGAAGACGAACAGCCGCAGAAAACGTCAAAGAAAACGTACTTTATTTTTGACAAAACTGCCAAGAATGACTTCATATTGAGAGGCCGAGGAAAATTCATTGTTGGCACCTTGAACGTCGTGTGTGACAAAAACGGCTTCAAGTTCAACTTCGTAGGTTTTTTGCATATGATAGGCTAAACACCACCAGAGTTTCAGACTTCGAAGTTCATAAGGGCCCCCAAAACGCTTGCGCCTAGAGCCCCGTTTTCTGTAAACGCGCCTCTGATTACGTAATATGATTATGATTAAGTAAAATGATTATGAATACGCAATATGATTATGAATACGCAATATGATTATGATTACGCAATATGATTATGATTACGCAATATGATTATGAATATGCAATATGATTATGATTGCGCAATATGATTATGATTACGCAATATGATTATGATTACGTAATACGATTATGATTACGTAATATGATTAAAATTACCCAATACTATTCTGATTACGCAATATCATTAAGATTATGTAATATGATTATGATTACGCTATATGGTGCTGTTTAGCATTACAATATCGCCTTCTAAGAAGGCCTATTAACGACACGTATGAAAAGCGATAAAGGCAAAAACAGAAATTATATTGCGCTATAGAAATTAGGAGTTTACGATTACGATTACCACCTACTCGAATCCGAGGCTGACGCAGGCGACCTCAGCATCGATGTCCGTGAATCCGACATCGCAGACGGTTCCCCATTGGCCGCCGATGGATAACTCGAAGCGACCTTGCGTCTGGTCAGGTCCATCGGCAAGTCTCACGGCATAGTCTGCGAAAAAGAGAAAAGAAGAACAGGCCTTAGAGAACAGGACTCAGACAGCAGGCGTTGGAGAGAAGGTCTTGGAGAGCAGGTCTGGGAGAGTAGGCCTTAGAGAGCAGGTCTTGGACAGCAGGTGTTAGGGAGCAGGTCTTAGAGAGCAGGTCTGTGAGAGTAGGCCTTAGAGAGCAGGTCTGGGACAGCAGGTCTTGGAGAGAAGACCTTGGGGAGTAGGTCTTGGAGTGCAGGTCTAGGAGTGCAGGCCTTGGAGAGCAGGTCTTGGAGAGCAGGTCTTTGAGAGGAGGTCTTTGAGAGCAGCTCTTGAAGAGCAGGTCTTTGAGAGCAGGTCTTGGAGAGCAGGCCTTGGAGAATAGGCCTTGCAGAGCAGGACTCAGATAGCAGGATTTGGAGAACAGGTCTTGAAGAGCAGGCCTTGGATAATAGGCCTTGGAGAGCAGAACTTGGAGTGCAGGTCTTGGATGTCTAGGAGAGCAGGTCTTAAAGAGGAGGTATTGGAGAGCAGGCCTTTGAGAGCAGGCCTCGGAGAGTAGACCTTGGACTTAGAGAACAGGTCTTAGAGAGCAGGTCTTGGTGCCAACCTTGACACGAGTATCAAGAGTATCAAGAGCTAAAAGACCTGTACTTTTTTCTTAGCATATGAATACACGTACGTGTGGCCAGTCTTTCATTTCCACCTTCATGATTATGATGATCAATCATCGTCGTCGTCGTCGTCATCATCATCATGGCTGTCAGCATGTATGATGTATGCATCTGGATATTTACAAAAGCGTTAAATTGTCGTCATTATCAAAATCGTCGTCATAATCATAATCGTCACAGTCCTCATAATCGTCTTTGTCATTTATCTTTTCTTCTTCTTCATCGTCGTCGTCGTCATCACTAATATCATCATCATCATCGTCATTCACTTCATCCAAAAGAATTGAACATTACTGAACGAACCGTACAATGGTGTTATGACGCCATCTCTTCTGTCGGGAACAGTGTCCGCTGCAACAATTAACCAGAAATTAATTTACAAATTAATTCATAATGCTGAGGCTAATAAACTGATTTCTAAAGAATCTTTATCTGCTTTTCTTCGTCTGTGGCTGATTCGCTACTCGTCTGGATGGCTCAGTTAGGAGAGTACTAAATAAAGGAGGATCTAAGGTTCCAGGATCAAACTCTGATATCAACGAAGAAGAGAAGAACATCAGTCTCTTAAGCTAACCCTGAGGCATCCATGGCTATGAAGTGTTAGAGACTTCATTTTCTCAGCCTCGGCTAATGAGGGCGGGTCCTCTACCTCGCCGTCTCATCTTTCCACCGACAGTGTTTAATCAGTGCACTCATTATAGCTGAGTTGACTAGAGACCAGAGGTGGAACAGAATCTCGAACCAAATTTCTGCCCTGGCGGGGATTTGAATGTCTTACCCCTTGATTGAAAGTCCAGCACGCTAACACTTTCGAACGATATCAACGAAACATCAAACTAGCTCCTGTCCTCAGTCACGATTATGCGTTTTTTGCTGAGTGGCCAATATCAGCGCCCAGGGGCAAGAGTTGATGACTGCGCCCCGAATTGTTCATTTCCTTGTTGACCTTTAATCGTTCTTATCATAGTACTGTGTACCACTGAAAGCAAATTTTACGCCCCCGTTCTGCTGCGCCAGAGGGGCGGTTGCCACCTCTGCCCCCCCTTCGTTACGCCACTGGCTAATATAACTGGTTTTCACTTCGAAACTCAGGTTAGGCAGATGAAATCGATATGTGTAGCCTATACATGGATCGACACCTTGGAGGTGTTCGTCAACGATGGACTAAGTTCTAAAATTCAATAGGTACCGTACACCCGATTGGCCAGTAATCGTCACTTAGCACTCTTGCTCATTCGTTTATGTGGTAGTTTCTACTCGTTAATTTTCTATTTTACTTTTTTAATCTCTTCCTTTATATATTTCACGTTTTCTGTCTCCCTCCTCTTTTCTTGCTGTCTTTCTTCATCTTTTTATTCAGTCATCCCTCCATTCAGACCACTTACATAGCGCCTCTTTTAGATAACTACTCAGAAGGACTCGTAGTCTAACCTCAGCGCAAAAACGTTTTAAAATGCTAGTAGAAATTGCATGCAGAGCTAAGACGAGGCGCAGATTCAAAGAGAGGTTATTCTTATTCGATACTTTCTTCCATCCTCTCCTTCAGGTCATGATTCCGCGTTCTGCATAATATTTGACCAACCTGTACAAATCGTAAGCAGCGCAAGGCAACAGATAACAAAATCGAACGGTCCCATGTCTAATGTCGTTCTGTGAAATGCGACAGTCGGTCGTCGGCAATATAATTTTCTGCTCTTTCTAAGCCACCGCTATCGGAGGAGATTAGATCGTCTGTGTATCGTGGGCCACAACCCCAGACAGAAGGCATAAAATTCGACATTCTGGGACTGAAACAGGTGTTTAACCTTTATTTGACCAACGTTCCATTTTTGGAACATAATCTGGGATCGTCTCTGAAATTATATTTGCACATCAAATGAAAGATCTAAGAATAATAGAATTAAAACAGTGGTAATTTTCTGATTGCCTTTTTTATTTTTGTGCTACAGACGCGTAATTTTGACGAATTTTGTGATTTTTGAACAAAATCTTTTAGGAAGTTGAAAAAATATTTGTGTCATAATTTTACAGGTGAGACACGTTCTATTTTGTTGACTGATATCTAAAGTCAGTGATAAAAATCAAAATTACTGAAAAAGAAGCAAAACTCTAGAAGAAAACCCCGAGTTTTGAAGCATGTTCCATTTTTGGAACGTTGGGTCACTCTCATTAGTATAATTCCAACATCAGATTGTGTTCCTTTATCATAATTTGTCAGTATATAATGCTGGATTGTTGCATGTGTCATTATTTGTTTTTAACTATTATGTTTCATTTAATTTATTTTTAACCAGGGGCGTAGCCAGGGTCCTCTGTTTCTCATTCCATTGGAAAGTGGTCGAAAAAGTTCAGTTTTTTGTATTTCGCTGATATAATTGCATAGAAAAAAATGTCGGCAATTTATTTACGGTGACCCCACCGTAAAACCCCTTATATATGCCCATGTTTTTGAAAGTGATTTTGTAATAATTATACATATTTTAAATTGGAGTTTTAGAAAATAACGCAATAACTGCAACACAGTTGAGTACCTGATGCACCCTAATAGCAACTGCAATCTCTAAATCCATGATAGGAGGATGTACTGCCATGCATGCAGCTGACAAGAGATCTCTCTATAATGGCAGAGTGTGCACTATATGATCAGTAATACAAATCTAATCGTTTTTGAATCATTCATTTCAAACTTAGCATTTATGAGTCGGTGGGACCGTGGGTGCCTAACTATGGACATCATGGGTTAGAGATGTTTATAAGAGGAAAGCCAATCAGATTTAGTTATAAGATCTGGATGTCTTATTCATGAATAGGATGTTCATCCATATCAAGCAACAATTTATTGTGGCAGGAGTAGGCGACCCACATAAACCCCTTTTTGTGAGTGCGTTTTCATGAATTTTGCCTAACTCATCACAGGAAACCATATCACATGCTATTATTTGCCAATCTTTTTACTAGTTACAGTCTTCTGTTCTATTTTAGGTGTGGGGCATATCAGTCATTCATATATATTCCAGTTCGACCATTACGTCCGTGATGGTCGAACTGTCTAATGACAAGAATGTTTGCAAAACAAGAAAGAGGTACATCACATTCAGATTTGTTGTTAGGTAGTCAGATAACAATGTAGTAGCATGTTCCAGCAGTATCAATACTGTAAATCCTGTGAAAAGTGCTCAGGCAAAAAAGGTTGCCATGACTATTGCGATGGGGTCGAGCAATACATTCCTCTCATTAGTCAGATCGTTTTTTTTCAATTTTTGAAGAAAAACACTACAAAAGAATGTGTCAGGTGCCTCAATAAACTTCAAGTGAACTGTTTTGAAAGTTTTCATACCTTTAAATAAACTGGTTTTCAATAAATTGTGCATAAGCCAATATTGTATCGTTTATTCATGTTGAACTGCCATTGTAAAAAAATGCTAGTGGGAATGACCCAACGTTCCATTTTTGGAACATCCCAAAAATGACCTTAAATGTGAAATATAACTAAAAGCTTGTCATTTCTGTTTTAATACCATCAACATACAACACATATATAAGGGCCATCTCAAAATTCCACCTAAAAGGCATAGTGGGTAAATAAAGGTTAATGGTAGTAGCTGAACGGATAATATCTCACAGCACACGAGATAACACCGTGGATAATCTGTTTCAAGGATCGATGGTGGACGTTATTTTAGGCCCAGTTTGTAACCACAAAGATGGTAAAAATATCGTTGGCCTACATATTTTACGACTCTCGATGGTTAACATTTAACATATGGCATATCTTCACAGAGATAAGCCATAAGCTACCGGTACTTAGCTTGACTTCATAGCATTGGCTATTTCCATTTGACTTTTATATATATATATATATATATATATATATATATATATATATATATATATTATAGATTTGTAGAGAGCAGAGGAAATTTTATGGCATAGACGGAGATTTAGATGAGATTATATTCGGAGATATCAGAGGAAATTATGGGAGTTACCTGGCCAGGGACCAAAACACTCAATCGAAACAGTTTTAAGTCTCTGTCTCTGTCTCTGATATTCGTGAAAAAGTGACACTACCTGAATGACTCACAAGAAGCCTTCCCTTGGCTGTAAAAT
This sequence comes from Aporrectodea caliginosa, assembly GCA_020284085.1. Taxonomy (NCBI): domain Eukaryota; kingdom Metazoa; phylum Annelida; class Clitellata; order Crassiclitellata; family Lumbricidae; genus Aporrectodea; species Aporrectodea caliginosa. Next base: position 96,140 of record JACEVL010000250.1, on the reverse strand, counting down.
GCCTGGCTTTAAAGTTGCAATCTAATGACTATACTCTATCGTACGCACACTTTTCATATCTACCCCTTACCAACAGTTCTGCTATAAATGTCAATGTTTTGGCTCTGGTCGTTAGTACGTGTACCTACTGCTCTAGTACCGACAATAATTACTGATGCTGATGATGATATTATTGTCTTTGCAATTCTCTAAGCTACAACATTGCTGTTACCGTATAGTCTAACGTCACTAAAATAACAAGAAAGCTGGGAAAATTTAAGAATTTAACTGAATGCGTCGTCATTCGCACATCGTCACAAAAGTCCTTTAGTAGAATGTTTTAAATCACAATAATTATTAGTTTCCATCGTTGACGACTGAGTCGAACAAGGAAGTCAGCGTCCACTTTAAACTGAAAGAAAAAACAACAAATTAACATTAATTAATTATTCGTAACTTAATATTCGGTAAACATAGGCGTTACTTTGTTTTTTAACGGCGAAGTCCGGTCACCTCCACTTTTATTATTATTATTTTTTAATTTTTTTTAAATTTTATTATTATTATTAATATTATTATAATTATAATTACAATTATTATGGCGTATTATTATTATTATTATTATTATTATTATTATTATTATTATTATTATTATTATTATTATTATTATTATTATTATTATTATTATTATTATTATTATTATTATTATTATTATTATTATTATTATTATTATCATTAGGCCAACTACTAATACTGCAACAACGAACATTTTTCCATATCAATTTCATATCCAGAGTACTATATAAAAATATATAATAGATTCTTTTCCCTCAGTTATAGATAGCACTAATGGTCCAATATGTATAACATGCCTAGGCCTATAGTTTTAATTCTATCCAAACATTGCTTTAATATAATTCTTAAGCATCCAATAGGACGTTAGTTTGTCAATGTATAAGTTGCGTACTTGTCAGTTTAGTTTTTAATGAACGAAAATTGATTGATTTTTAACCAGCGCAAAAACGCAGGAAAAAATGCGAAGCTGAGACGCGGTTAGTCAGTCACCAGATGAAGACCGGTTATAATTATAACCAGATGTTTGAAAGCAACTGAGAAAAGCGATTGATGCGGCGCCTCGTGCAGGAATTAAGAAACACTGACCGCATCTTATTGAGACGTCTTGACTGTGGGTGCAGATGTGTTGTCCCCATGGGGAATGGGCGCAGTTGCCGATGCTCAGCTCATCTCCGTTGCAGCCCATACGGTCCAACCAGATCTTACCAGTTCCCGGGCCGTGCGGGCTTCCGGCTAAAACTGTTCCAGTGAATCTGTAAATGTAATAAAATGTGACACAAAGAAAACTATTTTTGTCACGCAATGTAGGCCTACGTTGTTATAGAGCCATTTAATGGTTCCAACGTAGCTGTACACGTAAATGCAACCAAATGTGATAGCCTACACAGACTGCAATGCTTTAGTCATGCAATGTAGGCCTACGTTGTTACAGAGCCATTTATCGGTTCCAAAGTAGCTGTAAATGTAACCATATGTAACCAAAAGACTGCGATATTTTGTCATGAAATGCAGTTTAACACAAAACCAATTGATGCGATATTACCAGATACAACATTACATAATCACATGAATCTAATAATTTCCAAAGAGCCATAGCGCGCAAGGCATCAATCACTGTAACTGTATGATGTTGCCTTCAATGACTACCATGTCCACAATTGACTACCATATCCCACAATAGACAACTATGTCCCATAATCTACTACCACATCTCACAATCTACTATCATGTCCTACGTGTATGTGAGTTAGCTGTCGAAGGACTTACCCGAATCCGAGACTGGCGCAGGCAACATCTGCGTCGTTGCCCTCGAATGCGACATCGCAGACCGTTCCCCAGGTTCCGTAGTACTGGATCTCAAGACGACCCTCCGTCGGGTTGGTGCTGTTGTCCAACGCATGAACCAGACGCACAGGGTTCGCTTCATGGACGCACACAGCCAAGTCAACACACAACGTAGATTCAATCATTCATTACGAAGTTTTATATAGCGCCCCCTCAAGGTTACTACTCAGGAGCGCTCCCGACCCCAGCACGGCCGAAAAGGACAGTTTTGAGGCAAGTATAGATAGATTCAGAGTAGATTGTATTGTATTGTATTGTATTGTATTTAAACATTTGTAAAGCGCCTCTCATAGTGAACATCAATCAGAGGCGCTCCCAGTGCGAAAGTCCTCGAGAATAAAAACATGTTTTGAGGCAGCGAAAAGATGTAGCAGGACCACCGGATAGTATGGTAGAGCGAACAAAAGAAGGGAAGTTGATTCCATAGCGAAGGGCCAATGCAGGCAAAGGCACGGGACTGAACTGTATAATATAGAAATTATAGATGTATAGATCTATATAGATCTATACATTATGGTACTAGTAGTCTTAGTAGTGCATGATGATATTCGTTTATTGACCCACCAGAAGACAAACCGCATCGTAGCTATGAAAAATTAAAAAGATTTAACTAAAGTGTCAAGACTGTTTAGTTTCAAAGTTGTCGTTGGCTTGGGTGATTGATATATTTGCATAAAGCCCTCAACAAAAATTAATTGTGTGTACGTGCTTGTTCCGGATGTACGTTAACAACAAATTTTATGTATGTATGTATTTATGTATATATATGTTGTATATATATGTACGTATGAATGAATGTATGTATGTATGAATGTCTATACATGCATGTATGTATGTATGTAATACTGTATGTATGTATACATGTATGTATATATGTATGTATGGATGTATGTATGTATATATGTATGTAAGGTGAAATAAACTCAAAGGGTGCAAAGAACCTCACAATGGCACTTTTATATTAGCAGATATCAGAAGTGCATGAAAGAGATTTGTAGAGATCAGAGGAAATTTTATGGCATTAGCGGAGATTTAGATGAGGTTATATTCGAAGATATCAGAGGAGATTATGGGAGATTTGAAGAGATTATGATTAGACAATGCTTGATCGATCAGCTGAACGCCTTACCTGGCCAGGGACCAAAACACTCGATCGATACGTCTGTTGTATGATCGCAGGCAACGGTTCCCCAGCGTGAATGCGGGCAGTCATCGATCATTACCTCACTTCCGATGCATTGAACATCATCCAGCCAAATGTCTCCCGTTCCAGAGCCATGCATCTGACCAATGAACGATCCTTCGAACTGACTGCAACAGAAAACATCCAACGGATTTATCAACACATTCCTCAAAACAATCGTAATCGTAATCTCCAAACTTCTAAAGCGCCACTCGAAAGCCAAGCGCAGGGCACCAGCTTATTCACAATCGTTCAGCTGAGGGATGGTAATTGTAAACTTCAGAACTAATCAATGAAATCAGGGAAACTATATATATATATCGTGATGAGTTGGTGAAAAGTGGATCGATTTCAAATAATTTCAGTAATTAAAATGTGTGCAGTTGTCCGCGAAGTAACCGATCAGATCAATATATTATTATGAACTTCAAATAAGCCAACGCTATTCAGTATTCATGGCAAGATTAGTAAAACATTTTGCAAGATATACTGAGCCTAAATACCAGTCCAAGACTTAGTGTAGTTGTTAACCTGTTCGTTCGTCGTTGTAGAACATTTTTGGAAGATTTTATGTAGCCTAAATTCCGTCGCATGAATTGCGATTTGCAAGGACGCGATTTTGCATGTACGCGGTTATAAAAAGCGCGGATCTGTGCGCGCGGTATTTAATGTAAACCATTGTCGACATAGGGTTCGGGAAATAAAATTACGGTCATCCTTTGGTGGCAGAGTAAAGTCCTGCGGCCTCTGACGGAGGTTGTGATCGCGGCGTGCCAGAGGGGGAAGCAAACTGCGCAGGGACGCGGGTCTCATTTCCCTCCATACGCGTTGCGACTACTTAGGAAACCATAGTCTACCAGAAAAGGCTGTGCTAGTTATAGACACATGAATTGGGTCACAGTGGAGGCCTCCGTGACCGTATGCATAGTCTTCTCTAGTATACCATGGTTCCTAAGTACTCGCAACGCGTATTGGGAACTGGAACATGCACTCAGAAGTCAGAACCTCACCGACGTGCTGCAAGGCTCGCGATTTGTCCTATATTGTGACCCCCCAATAGCTTCATATTTGTATATCTATGGTGTATAGCATTATTTATAAACTGAAGAGCTGGTAAGAAAGAGACGAACTTGAATCCGAGACTGTAGCATGCGACCTGAGCGTCAACATCAGAGAAGGTTGGATCGCAGACGGTTCCCCATACACCATCGATCGAGTACTCGAGACGCCCGGACGACTGCTACCAGAAAAGGCTGCCTGAAGACCATCGCTTCCGATCAAACGCACCGGATACTCTGGAAAGGAAGATGATCAGATACAGCAGCTGCTTAATGCCAAGCACTGTATGCGAAGAGGATGACGCTGAGGAGGTGGACTTAATGGTGGCGATGATGATGATGATGGTGATTGTGATGATGTTGATGATGATGATGATGATGATGATGATTGTGATGATGATGATGACGATGATGATTGTGATGATGATGATGATGATGATGATGACGATGATGATGACGGTAATTATGTCGATGATGATGATGATGATGTGATGATAATGATGATGATGATGATGATGATGATGATGATGATGATGATGATGATGATGATGATGATGATGGTGGTGGTTTTCCCCATGATGATGATGAAGAAGAAAAAAATAATGATGATGGTGGTGGTGGTGGTGGTGGTGATGGTGATGATGAAAATGATGAATGAATAAGAAGAAGATGATGATGCTGATGATGACAACGATGATGATGAAGAAGAATGAAAAAGATGATGGTGGTGAGTGATGGTGATGATGATGAGGATGATGATGATGATGATGATGATGATGATGATGATGAAGAAGAAGAAGAAAAAGATGATGGTGGTAGTGATGGTGATGATGATGGTGATGATGATGATGATGATGATGATGATGATGACAACGATGATGAAGAAGAAGAAAAAGATGATGGTGGTAGTGATGGTGATGATGGTGATGATGATGATGATGATTGTGATGATGATGATGATGATGATGATGATGATGATGATGATGATGATGATGATGATGATGATGATGATGATGATGATGATGATGATGGCGACGATGATGATCTGATATTGTTTACTGATTCCTTTCGATGTGGAGCATGAGATGGCAACATCGCGATCGTGGTCGCAGTCGGTGAATCCCCAAGGGTCGTGGTAGCATTGACCGGGGTTCGATTCCCATCCCAAGCAATCCACACTGTCTAACCAGATCTGACCAGTTCCGGGGTTGTTGCCATCGCTGCCCAAATGTCCAATTTCTTCCCTGCAATTCGTCAGTACGAACAGCAATTACGTAAGTTAGAAACAGCAAAGTCAGATGAAGTCGGGTCAGCTCGGACCAGGTCGTCTAGGGTCAGTTCAGGTCGGGACAGGTCATGTCGGGTGAAGTGGGGTCGGGTTGGTTCAGGTCTTGGTAGGTCGGGTCGGTGCAGGTCTGGTCGATTCGGGTCAGGTTGGGTCGACACAGGTCAGGTCGGGTCAAGGTCAAGGGTGGTCGGGGCAGGTCAGGTCTGGTCCGGGCAGGTCAGGTGTGGTCGAATCAGGTCGGGTCAGGTAAGACGAGGTGTGGCAAGGTCAGAACAGTTCTGGACAGATCAAATCAGATCATGTCGACTTTGATCAGGTCAGGTCAGGTCAGGCAAGGTCAGGTAAGATGAAATCTGGTCAGAGGTCTGGATGGTTCGGGTCGGGTCAGTCAGGCCAGCAGGTCAGAAAAAACAGTATATAGCGTAAAAAGTAGTGGCAGTTGTTGAAGTACTGTTGTGTTTGCTAGAGCGTTCTGCATTTCTAAAATACCAAGAATGCATACTCATGGGACGCGGTGGTACAGCCGGATCTTCTGTGCCTTGTAACCGGCGGATCACAGCTTCGCATCTATCTCAAGAAACTGCGTGGCGACCCTGGACCAGTTGCTCACCCGCAATTGTCTGTGAGGGAGGCAACGGGAAACCACCTCACTCATCTCAACCCCGGGTGGCATAAAAGGCTAATGGACCTACCTTCGGGCAGAGAATTCATCATCATCATCGTCATCATCATCACCATGATCATCATCAACGCATACTAGTTATTATCTCACCCGTATCCGAGGGCTCTGCAGGCGACCTGGGCTGCACCATCGGTGAATAAGTCTTCACAGATGGTGCCCCATACTCCGTGGTAGAAGATCTCCAGGCGACCCTCGTACGGGAAAACACCACCAACGAGACGCAAATCATAGCCTGAAGCAGATCGAACATTGTCAAATACAATCTACATCACACAAATTCAGAGAATCCTGACCAGATGAACATTAGAAGATGACGAGCAGCCTATTAAGCTAGTCCTGAGGCAGCCATGGGCATGAAGCAGGGATGGGCAGTAATTTAATTGATGTAATTGAAATTATGTAATTTCAATTACAATTGTAATTGGTCATTGTAGTTTGTTGCTCTGGATCAATGTAATTTGTAATTTGTAATTGAATTACATTTTTTCATGTAATTTGTAATTTCAAATAACATCTGTAAAATCAAATTACTTTTGAAAAGTAAACTAGAGACTCTCACAACTAGAGCACTTTTGAAAGCATCTTTTCCTTATCTTGATCACTATCACTATAGTATATCTGATATGAACGATAGCAACACTGAATTCTTTGAATGCTTTCACAAAATTGGAGCCACTGTCAGAAATGGTATACAATTTTGTCATGTGTCAGACCGAGCTCATAACGTGTTACAACGTTACATAGATGAGTTGCGCTACTCCATCACACGATCAGTTGTCTTAGCATCCAACAAAACGTCTGCATGCTAAGACAACTGAGCGTCGATCAAATGTACATGCATCGATCCAGCGACAGGTTACTCCCATGTAGGCCTAACTAATGAATCTTCATAGCTACATGTAACTGTTAAGATGTTATTTATACAATTTAATCCTGCAATTCCTTCATCTGCTCTGGTACACAAACTCATTAGGCCTATAGTTTTGCAAGCCTGATTGTAAGGTCAAACATATGCCGATTATCGGACATCGTACAAGTTGTTCGAACAGTTGCTACTTCTTAGATTGATTGATTGATTGATTTTTTTAGAGAAAATTAAATAAACTGTTTCAAACAGCTACTGTAATACAAATAACAGTGGAAATAAAACATGTGTTTCCTGACTGAATTTCCTGATCCCAACAATGCACGTAATTTGTAATTTTATGTAATTGAAATTACGTAATTTGTCATTTGTAATTTCAAAGAAATTTCTAAAGTAATTTGTAATTTGTAATTCAATTACATTTTCCAAAGTAATTTGTAATTTGTAATTCAATTACATTTTACTGTGTAATTTGCATGCTGGACACCAATGTGTTGATGACACGCAGGCTTACCTTCATGGACCTGCAGACACAGCTGCTGTTATGGTCGAGCGTATTGTAGAAGCTTCAGCTGCTCTTGACCGATGGTTATCCTCAAATCGCCTTCGTCTTAACCAAAACAAGACTCAGTACATATGGCTCGGGGGTCGTGCCCAGCTTGCCAAGGTTGATGCTGACTCCCTTCGTCTTCGGTTTTCAAATATGCACTTCTCTTCCTCTGTCCGTGATCTTGGATTCATTCTTGATCCTGTCCTCTCTCTGTCTGATCACGTAAATAGTGTCTCTCGTTCCTGTTTCTACTACCTACGCCAACTCCGTGCCATCCGCCAATCACTACCACTGCACGCCATCACGACTTTGGTTCATGCATTGATCTGTTCCAGGATTGATTATGGGAATGCGGTGTACATTTGTCTCTCCTCTACAAATACATCTAAACTTCAGTCCATTCTAAACGCTGCCGCCCGCCTCATAGGGGGCATTGCAACGTTTGACCATATCTCCTACTTTATCCGTGACTCCCTTCACTGGCTCCCCATCCGCCAGCGCATCCAATTCAAGGTCTCTTCCCTCATGCGAAGCTGTCTTGCTGGGTCTGCTCCTCACTATCTTAGGGCCTTTTGTACTCCAGTATCTTCTCTGCACAGTCGTTCCTTCCTTCGGTCATCGGCCAGTGGTTACTTGGTTGTCCCGCGGGTGCGTACTTCTACGGCCCAGTCTAGGAGTTTTGCTATTGCTGGTCCCAATAGCTGGAACCAGTTACCTCAGTCCCTCAGGACTGACCTTTTTCTATTTCTTTTGACCAGTTCCGCAAGCGCCTGAAAACCTCCCTTTACCAGTGAAGAGACTGGCTCGGGTCGGGAGCGCCTCTGTTTTGAGTGGCGCTATATAAATGCTTGATTACGATTACGATTACGATTACGATTCCAGAGGGCCCGCATGTTATACGCTGCCCCGGCATGGTAGGGTTTCGCCTGGCAGCAGCAGGAGCGTAACCGAGTCCAATCCGTGATGGACCGTTTGATCAGCCAGCGTTATCTACCAGAGGAAAGCCTACCATTCGAACAGCTGCGTCGAGCGGCAGACTTGGGGTTCATTCAGGTTGGGTCGTGTCAGGTCGGGTCGGTGCAGGTCTGGTCGGTCCATATCAGGTTGGATCGGTACAGATCGGGTCGGGTCAAGTGGTGTCGGGCAGGTCAGGTCGGGACGAATCAGGTCGGGTCAAATCAGGTCGGGTCAGGTCAGATGAGGTGTTAACTGCAGTCCGGTCGAATCCAAGCCATGTACTGAAGCCGATCCTCCCTGCAAAGACATTCCCTTCTCCCACGACCACGACCACACGACCGAATTATTCCCCGCGTGGAAGACTTAATGCGAAAAAACGTTCTTAATTAGAACGAATGCTATATCCTGTCTAATGTTATGTACATCATAGTGTGGAAAGGCAGTTGGATTAACAAAGAATATATTTACGTATTTCATGCTGCTGTCTTTCACTGAAAACTGAAAACACTACTCTTTCACAACTCCTATCCTGATTGATATATTCTTCTTCTTATCTAAGTGATCCCTCCGATCTAAAGTGTCTGACGCCTGACCTGGAACCGATTCTGATCTTATATATTTACGTATTTCATGCTCCTGTCTTTCCTACTGAAAACTGAAAACACGCCTCTTTCACGACTTGAGCGCTTTGAAATCAACGGAGATTATGATAACGAACACCCAGTGAGTCAACGAGAAACTAACAGTACATTATAGGACGACAACAATTGATGGAAGGCACCTTTAACTTTTTGATCATCGCTTCAGTCTAACCCTGGCTGTGCGGCCGCATTGTTTGCGGTTAATTACATGTGCTGAAAAGCACGGAACAAATTGTGTACCCATATAATCAATTGGTCCAATACACGTGAACATACTCATCAGTTGTGATGTGAAGAAATGCGACTAAGGCGGTGGAGGTGAGTGAGGTGCAAAGGTGAGTTCCTGATCCAGTAGGATACCAAGGCCATGGGCCGAGGTAAAGTAAAGTAAGTAAGTAAGTAAGTATTCTTTATTTGACTACCAGCAAACGCACAGTAGCTCACAGAAGCAATAAATAATACATTTATACAAAGTCGTCATATGACATTCTCATAGTACAACTTCTTTATGCAAAGACATCAATTCTAGGTAGTGTGAGATCGTGTGTCCTGGGTCGCGTTTTGTATGGAGTGACTTTACGGGGAGGAAGGAGAAAGTATAGCTAGGAAACTCGGTAGATAGGGCAGTGAGTACCTCGGCCCATGACCTTGGTATCCTACTGGATCAGGAACTCACCTTTGTACCTGGTCTCAGCTCCATCGCCTAAAAACTGTAACAGAGAGGAACTGACTATTTCCGACACAGGAGATGGAGACGTCTGAGGAGTATTTCGTGAAGTGGCAATTGGTTACGATTACGATTACGATTACGAGTGTTGGCTAAGCTGAGCCAGTTGCTGCCGGGAGCCCAGCCGCATGGATTTGGTATCAGCAACATCTAAGGACTGTAACAGAGAGGAACTGACTATTTCCGACACAGGAGATGGAGACGTCTCCTGCGTGAGTGCAATTGGTTGCTCCGATCGGCGAGTGTTGGCATTCGTTCAGACTCCATTCGCCTCCAGCGCAGTCGACGTGATCAAAGAAGATGCGACCACTGCCTGGACCAAACTGATTGCCCAGGAAAGTTCCTTGGCCCTCGCTAAAAGACATAACAATAGAACAGGGTAGAAATGGTTGCCCAGGAAAGTTCCCTGGCCCTGGCTAAAAGACATAGCAATAGAACAGGGTAGAAATGGTTGCCCAGGAAAGTTCCCTGGCCCTGGCTAGAAGACATAGCAATAGAACAGGGTAGAAATGGTTGCCCAGGAAAGTTCCCTGGCCCTGGCTAAAAGACATCGCAATGGAACAGGGTAGAAATGGTTGCCCAGGAAAGTTCCCTGGCCCTGGCTAAAAGACAAAGCAATAGAACAGGGTAGAAATGGTTGCCCATGAAAGTTCCCTGGCCCTGGCTAAAAGACATAGCTATAGAACAGGTTAGAAATTGTTGTCCAGGAAAGTTCCCTGGCCTGCCTAGAAGACATAGCAATAGAACAGGGTATAAATGGTTGCCCATGAAAGTTCCCTGGTTCTGGCTAAAAGACATAGCAATGGAACAGGGTAGAAATGGTTGCCCAGGAAAGTTTCAGCAAACTCAGTATCTCAGCAAGCTTATTTTCTCAGCAAACTTATTTTCTCAGCAAACTTATTTTCTCGGCAAACTTATTTTCTCAGCAAACTTATTTTCTCAGCAAACTTATTTTCTCAGCAAACTTATTTTCTCAGCAAACTCATTTTCTCAGCAAACTTATTTTCTCAGCAAACTCAGTATCGCAGCAAAATTATTTTCTCAGCAAACTTATTTTCTCAGCAAACTTATTTTCTCAGCAAACTCAGTATTTCAGCAAACTTATTTTCTCAGCAAACTTATTTTCTCAGCAAACTTATTTTCTCAGCAAACTTATTTTCTCAGCAAACTCAGTATCTCAGCAAACTTATTTTCTCAGCAAACTTATTTTCTCAGCAAACTTATTTTCTCAGCAAACTTATTTTCTCAGCAAACTTAATTTCACAGCAAACATATTTTCTCAGCAAACTCAGTATCTCAGCATACTCAGTATCTCAGCAAACGTTCTTTCTCAGCAAACTCATTTTCTCAGCAAACTCATTTTCTCAGCAAACTTATTTCTCAGCAAACTTATTTTCTCAGCATACTCAGTATCTCAGCAAACTTATTTTCTCAGCACACTTATTTTCTCAGCAAACTTATTTTCTCAGCAAACTTATTTTCTCAGCAAACTTATTTTCTCAGCAAACTTATTTTCTCAGCAAACATTTTTCAGCAAACTCAGTATCTCAGCAAACTTATTTTCTCAGCAAACTTATTTTCTCAGCAAACTTATTTTCTCAGCAAACTTATTTTCTCAGCAAACTTATTTTCTCAGCAAACTTATTTTCTCAGCAAACTCAGTATCTCAGCAAACTTATTTTCAGCAAACTTATTTTCTCAGCAAACTTATTTTCTCAGCAAACTTTCTCAGTATCTCAGCAAACTTATTTTCAGCAAACTTATTTTCTCAGCAAACTTATTTTCTCAGCAAACTTATTTTCACAGCAAACTTATTTTCTCAGCAAACTCAGTATCTCAGCAAAGTCATTTTCTCAGCAAACTCAGTTTCTCAGCAAACTTATTTTCTCAGCAAACTTATTTTCTCAGCAAACTTATTTTCTCAGCAAACTCAGTATCTCAGCAAACTTATTTTCTCAGCAAACTTATTTTCTCAGCAAACTTATTTTCTCAGCAAACTTATTTTCTCAGCAAACTCAGTATCTCAGCAAACTTATTTTCTCAGCAAACTTATTTTCTCAGCAAACTTATTTTCTCAGCAAACTTATTTTCTCAGCAAACTCATTTTCTCAGCAAACTCAGTATCTCAGCAAACTTATTTTTTCAGCAAACTTATTTTCTCGGCAAACTTATTTTCTCAGCAAACTTATTTTCTCAGCAAACTTAATTTCGCAGCAAACATATTTTCTCAGCAAACTCAGTATCTCAGCATACTCAGTATCTCAGCAAACGTACTTTCTCAGCAAACTCATTTTCTCCGCAAACTTATTTTCTCAGCAAACTTATTTCTCAGCAAACTTATTTTCTCAGCTTACTCAGTATCTCAGCAAACTTATTTTCGTAACCTATAATTGCCGTGGATTATTAATCATGTCATTTGTGCCAAATATGGGTAAATAATCATCTGTTTCTTTAATTTGATTGTAATTGCAAGTCACTGCCAGTAGAAACTGCGCAGGATAAAGTTAAATGTTTTACTTGAATTGTTGTATATAATTGAGACTGTTCGTTGCATAATCTTTAATAATAATTTCTAACTATGTCTCGTGAATCTGTACATTCATTGGAGGAAGGTGAGCAAGGTGATATCAGGCCTCTTTCACCAGAGTTGCTTCGAGCCTCTATTCTTGAACGCGTGTTGGAAGGCCTGGAAAGACGACTAAGTGACCGACTAACTGACGTCACTGTTGGACAAAATAATTTAACTGATGGACAAAATAAACTAAATGACCGACTCACTGATGGACAAGACAAGATGGACAGGAGACTTACGGACCTGTTGGAAGGGCAGTCTGAATTGTCTAGATCCCACTTTGAATTGTCTAGAAACCAATCTGAATTGTCTAGATCCCACTCTGAAATGCAGAAAGATCAGAGAAGTCTGTTGGATAGGATAGAATGCTTAGAATCAGATAGACGAGTTAGTAAAGAAGTGAGTACCACTACGAACCCTGACTTCTCGGAACCTCAACCAGAAGTTGCCGAACTCCCTTCCGCCGCAGCCTTACCCTTGGAAACCTTCGTCAAGAAACCCATAATAGCAGAACTCAAATCTCACTTCAAAACGTTATCTCTCCTTTACATAAACCGCCTGTAGTAGCGCACAGTCGGGGAGGAGATGGCGAACGTCACATTATGCAGCAGCCTTTTTCCTGAGTGTTTTGCCTACTTGATTTTTAATAAATTGCTTTTCTATGACTTATTTTTGCGTACTTATAAGTTTTAATTTAATTGCCTTTCCATAAGTATTTTCCCAGTAAAATGTGTACATGCCGACATACATTCGTATACATAGGGCCTATATTAATGCATATATATATATACATAGTATACTTACTTACTATTTATAGCCTACTGGTTTTAATTGTTGCTGTGACAAATCCTTTGCACCTTATTAAAACTTAAACTATTCCGTTCAAGAAAAACTTAAAGACTGCTTGGTTTCTGAGTATTAAAAATTAAACTATGTTTAGTTCGTTTTAGATGTTTTTGTATTATACTCTTATATAGTACATTTCGATGTTACTGTTACTACTGCCAATTATTATCCAAAAAGGCCAATCCAGACTTTGTATCACGCCACTATAGCCCGATACAGATATTCTTTATACGGAACCACTGTATAGGCCTATATGGGGATATCTGTCAAAACTTATAAGCCTGTGACTCACTGTGGTTAGAAAACTGCTGTAAAAACTGTCAAAGTTTGAGTTTATGTTAACTGTAGCACAACAGCCGTGACGTATAATATTATAATTATGTAGGCTAAACAGCGCATGTTAATTAAGCACCAACTGTATTTTTAACCGAATATTAATCCACTCTGAAGCCATGACTTCTAATGTAAACGGATCCTAGATCGACTCAGTAGGCCTAAGTAAAGTTAAATTAAGTAAGTTGTGGTGTTTTTCTGTTAGAGCCATATTATACGATTAGCGCTTTGAAAGCAGATGGATTGGTGAAACGAAGGAGGAAGAGTTTACTGTTTATTGTTCAACGTCAGTGGTATCAGAGCAAAAGAAACTTAAATTATGTGACTATACTTGTTCAGGCAGGGTTAGATCAACACATTTGGAGATTTGCATTCATCGGATAGATTAGAACCGAGCAACCGATGAGTATCAGAGCGGAGACAGACAGACAGGCAGGCAGGCAGGCAGACAGACAGTCAGACAGACAGACAGACACACAAATACAGACAGACAGACAAATAGACAGACAGATTTTAACTGGGGAGAGCTTAACCGGATATGAGATATTACTCCACCATTACATTAGGCAGTTAGAGACCTAAATTTGGAAATAGTTGATTCGGAAATAGTTGATTCGATTCCTAGGTACTTCTCATAGCCATCGTATCTCTGCTTAAAATTTAACTCGACCACATGATTTCTTGTGAACACATCGAGAGCCACTTAATGCCTATAGTAGGCCTACTGGTCCGGTTGGCTACATTAGTTAGGACTCACGTCAAGGCGCTTCTGATGAGGGTACCGATGGTGACTTACTTAAGACATTTAACTCTCGGGTTAGCAAAATCAGAAAGAAAAACTTACACCAGGACCCTAGGTGGCGTGGCACCCATTCAAACGGGCATCGCATGGTTAACTATCTCAACGGATCAATTTAATTAAACTTGAGCAGGGTCGATGCCATACGGTCACTCTAGCACGGTCCATAAACGGGGACCTTAAATGGCATTGCACCAAAATGGACAACCGTGGTGAAGAATGTCACATGATCAATTTATTTAAAATGAGCAGGGTCAGTCGCTATATTTATCTCGCCGGAAATAGTTCAGAGGTATGTGGGCATATTGCTTGATATAATAATAGGCTACAGTTAAAAACCATGCTCTATAACCATGTTCCTAGGCATTAGCGTAAGTATGGATATATTATGACTCATTTGCTTTACTAAAGCCGTTCGGCTGCACTATCCCGTAGCATGCGATGACTCTGATTATGAAACTGGAAGGCTTCGGCTTTGCATTATTCGGCTGTAGGTGGTGACCAACAGCTTGCTGCTCAATATCCTCGTTGTCTGCACTGGCGGTAGGCCTACGCATGTGACGATCTAATACAATATTAAACGACGTGCGTGAAAGCGGCGCTTGAGGAAGACCAATCTGTAGTTTACGCGAGCTTGTAACCCTCGCAAGTTTCTCATCTATTCCATCAGCTGTGCTTTAAAGTATGCCTTGTACGTTTGGCATTCTATGAAGTTGCACTAAACTGCACACATTGAAAGCTGTTTAGACTTCTTAAAGAAGCTTTTGCTACATTTATCGACATTGATTTAGTGCATGTCCCATTTAGTTATACATTTATTACCCGTAAGAACCCTGGAAACGCTGATTATGGAAACGTCCTCAATAGTGGAGGCCTGCCTATGTAGCCAGGTTAGTTTCAGGGTCGTCCATTAATTATGTCAGCAAATTTTATGCAGTTTTTGACCCCCCTCCCGACTTGTCAACAACTGTCAAACATTGACGGACCCCCTAAAAATTATGTCAAAAATCCCAGACCCCCTACAAAAAAGAAACACAATGGCTCAATACATGTAGAATAATTTTTTTACACTAAAAAATGCAATCTCGAATTTCAAAATTATATGAGTTTAGTTTATTACCAGCTTTTTAGTAGTATTAAACATTAAGCATTTTATGCATTTTCGCATTACTTAATGTTTTCGCTACCATTTTGAAGGGTCTGTGTTTATTCATCGGAAAAAATTTGTTGACGTCAAATTTTACCGAACTCCCCCCCTTGTCAACAACTGTCAAACTTTCCAAACCCCTCCCCCTATTTGTTGACATAATTATTAGTTGATAGTTCCACAAGAGAAGAGAATAAGAGAAGTCCCTTGAGCTATCCTTGAGGCAGCAATGGGTATGAAATGTTAGCAACTTCATTAATTTTTTCTTGACCTTAATTGGTTTCTGGGGGCGGGTGAACAGTCCTCTCCTCGCCGTCTGATTTTCCACTGACAGTGCAGGCTAATCAGCATCTTGCAGCTGAGTTGGATAGTGGCGAAAACGGAGCCGAAACATCGAAATAAATTTCCGTTCTGGGGAGATTTGAACCACGAACTTCTAGGGTCACAGCACATTATGCTAACCATTAAACTACAACCCTAATAAAACATTTCTATATTAATTGTCTGTTTCACTTGCGCCACCTGGCGAATTCATCAGTAACATACATCGAGTGCGGTGACCATACACTTTGAGGCCGCGAATAGGTGAACTGGCTAGCCGTGCAACATGTCGAAGTAGGCATAATAAATCGGTGACACTTCAACGCATGGCTGCTCGAACCACTGTTAATAATAATAATAATAATAATAATAATAATAATAATAATAATAATAATAATAATAATAATAATAATAATAATAATAATAATAATAATAATAATAATAATAATAATAATAATAATAATAATCTTCGTTTTTAATTTCAAACTGACACAAAGCAGGATGATTACAAATCAGTAACGAACGGATGATCACAAGTTATTACAGAAGTTGAATTTAACTGTATACGGCAGCCATGCAAGACGACCATCACGTCCTACATCTCATTTTACCAAAGCGACATCTCGCGAATGAATAGGCTGAGTTGACCTCTTTAGGTTGTAAACACTTTGATTTCCTTTGTATAATATTCAAATCCCTGACGACTACTGCTGTTGAGGCACAATGGTCCATAGATGGGATCAGTAACCACGAGAGGCACAATGCAGGTCCACAGAGTGCCCAAATAATCGAGGGCGCTTTGGATCGCACTTACATGTATGTGACGTTATAGTTATTGTGGTTAAAACAGTACGATTTAGTACAGTTTAATACTTTATTATGAATAACTAATCTAACGTTTACAGAACAGTAAATACACTGCGATGGCTTAGGTCTTCGGTTGATAGCTCTGGATCGCACTTAACGTTAAGTTGAACTAACATGTCAACCTGCGTGTGACAAAAAGAAAATGTTCAACAAACCAATCACGAAACGACATGAATATGTGTGTATGTGTGTGCGTGTGTATGTGTGTGTAGGTATGTGTAGATTTGTGTGTATTCTTGTGTAGGTGTGCATGCATGTGTGCATGCGTGTGATGAGTGTGTCAGTGTGTGTGCAGATGTGTGTGTGTGCCTGTGTGCATGCGTGTGTTGAATGTTTAGGTGTGTGTGTGTGTGTGTGTGTGTGTGTGTATGTGTAGGTGTGAGGGTGTTTGCGTGTGTGTGTTGGTGTGTATTTGTGTGTGGCTCCATTCCGTCTAAAACTATAAAAGGTTCAGTTTCTCCTGCTAATGCTTTTTCTAAGATTGCACAATGCATTCGACCAATTATTCATAACGAATATAACTGGCAGATTAATCAACCAACAGTTACCAACTAATCAATAAAATTAATTCGTTATTAGTGACGAATATCTATCTATCATTAATATTATTATTATTATTATTATTATTATTATTATTATTATTATTATTATTATTATTATTATTATTATTATTATTATTATTATTATTTGTATTATTTGTATTATAATTATTATTATTATTATTATTATTATCATTATTATTATTATTATTTTTTTTTTTATGCCCCGAGGTATACATGATCCCTCAGGGACTTGAATATTACTATTGTAGATGGGGTTGTCTGGAGATGACCCTACTCGTCGTTGTCCTGGCTGGCGAAGGTGCCCCGAAATGCGATGGAGTTGAAGCGTTGTATCGTTAATGATATTCGCTGAAAGAGGAAGGAAGTTTCTCGTTGGTCCCCCGTGATCATGCTTGTTTTTCGTCCCAGTTCGGATAGAAAGTCTCGACCTTCATCGTTTATCGGACCCATAGTCTCAAAAGCCAGAGGGATGAACACGTGCGTGGAAGAGAGCGGAAGGTATTTCTCGTGTTTGCGAGACGCTGCTCTTTCGGCCGCCGCTCCGACTGTCTGGGAGGTGTCTGGTAAGTAAGATGCGGCTAAGGTGTCAGTCACCGTAGCGTCCCAGACTAGGCATCGGCCCACCCGCCACGGGACTAGGGTGAGGCCATCAGGTCTTCTCCCGTCCGTTCTCGTCAAACCCGGGGGTTCCTTCGCTGAGGGGAAGCCTGCACGGACCAGCGCTCGATAGACCAGGTCGTTCAAAGATGCATGTCTAGGAAGTCTTCCCGGGCCCAAAGTGCACGAGAGCCCATGCAGGCCATCAGAGGCCACCAGAGCGCCGCATGGGCATCTGTGTGGTTCGCATAGGGGAGTCCCCAACCGAAGGCCAACCGCCACCCTGATTGCCTCGTCGTCCAGCTTCAGCCCGCAATTGGCGACGGGGAGGGCCAGCAGCCAGTCACCGGCGTGCGGGGCCATGGTCGCTCCGAGACGCGCCCTGTGTCCCGGGTCGGGGAGTCTAGACCGAAGATCCGCTATGATCCTGTCCAGCAGGGGCCTGTCCCATGCCGACTGTCTGTGGGCAAGGCCAGTTTCCGGGCGCTGCGACAACCCAATCTCCAGCCATCGGGCCAGTGCCATCTCCCATTGTGGGTCTGGGGAGGCCATGTTGCTCAGCATGGTTGACTGGAGCCGATCGGTGCCCGCGGCGGAAGCCAAAAAAGCGGGAAGTGCCAGCTGCGATACCGAACGAATCCCCAGTCCGCCCACCTTGATTGGTAGCGTTGCCTGGAGCCATGCCTCTTCCGTGAGGTGCAGGTTGAGGATTCTGCTGAGACCCAAGCGCAGGACCGTGTCATAACGTTCCAGCCCCGGGTGTCCCGAACAGGGGCAGCACCGCAGAGTGTGGAGCAGCTTAGTAGCACCCAGCGAATATCTCAGAATGGTTAAGGCGTCATGTCTGGCAATATCTTGCATTTTCTTAAACGCATTTTCGAGTTCCGCCGTGCAGGTCCTAAGTGCATCTTCTAGTGCCTCTAGGTTAGAGAGAGGAGCTCCATTATTATTATTGTTATTTGTATTATTATTATTATTATTATTATTATTATTATTATTATTATTATTATTATTATTATTATTATTATTATTATTATTATTATTATTATTATTATTATTATTATTTTATACCCGAGGTAGATATGATCCCTCAGGTGATACAAAAATTGTCCGGAGACAGAAATAAATGAACATCTGGAACGGTTACGTCTCCTCCAAATCGGGCATATTATTATTATTATTATTATTATTATTATTATTATTATTATTATTATTATTATTATTATTATTATTATCATGGAGCTAATTAGTTATGCAGTCAAATTGATTTCATTGACCTGGTGGTGTGCAGGTTACGGAGACGTCTTCACTATGGTGGTGTGCAGGTTACGGAGACGTCTTCACTATGAAGACAGTTGAACGCCCCATGGGTTGTGAGCGCAGCTGCCGATGTTTGGCTCGGTCCCAGCGCAATCAACTTCGTCCAACCAGATCTTTCCAGTTCCAGGTCCGAACTCGTTTCCAAGAGCGAATCCCTGGAACCTGGAAGCGTAGTTAAACTAAGATTAGGTAAGGCATTTGAAAAATAAAAATGACAAAAATAGTAACCTGCTTTGGCGAACTTCTACGGTAATATTTATTCTTAAATATTGAAGGTCCATGTAAAATATTAAAATTGTGAGTCGACGTATCATCAAAATGGCGGACAGTCGGGCTTTAGTAACAGTCAGTGTCTAGAACCAAATAAAAGTGAATATTGCCGATTAATCGGATCGAAATCGGCGAAGAAGCAGCCCTACTAATCGGAATCGGAAATCGGTAAAAAATGCCAATCGGTCCTTCCCTAGATAAGACATGATATTATAAAAAATCCTACCCGAATCCCAAAGTGTTGCAGACAACACGCGCGTCATTTACGTCGAACACGTCATCGCAGACGGTTCCCCATTCTCCTCTGTATAATATCTCCACTCGTCCCTCCCATGCATTGACGCTGCCGACAAGCCTCACATCGTAGCCTTAAGTAAACAAGAGAAATAATTATCTTTAGGAAAAAATACAATCATTTATTCGTTCCAGTGATGGGATTATATTATATTCTTTTCTTAATGTGATTTTGATCTTATGTTTTTGTTTATTTTTTTAAAGCTTGAGCCCAAGGCTTACTCCACTTTAAGTATTTATTGACTGTCATTCTTTTACTGTACTTTTTACATGTTTAGGTGTCCCTATTTAGCGGGATCCATGATCGCTTCAGGGCCTCCGTGTAGCCAGTACATGTCAAACCGTTGCCTTATTGTTTCGTTGTTCGTTTCTCCTCTGATGGTTACAGACATAAATAAATGATTGATTGAACCGAAGCTACCTTGCAGACAAACCTAGCGAATGAAATGCTGAATCTAGCGACATCGCTTTAACACCAAAGAGCCGTTGGTGCTACAGTTAACGAGACACTAAACCACTTGAAATATGTCTCCCATAAACGCCTGTGGGACTCGGTGGTGTAGCGGTATGTTCTGTACCTTGTAACCGGAGGATCGCAGGTTCGAATCTACCTCAAGCCACTGCGTAGCGACCCTGGACAAGTTGTTCACCCACAATAATGTCTGTGAGGATGGCAACGGGAAACCACCTCACTCATCTCATCCTCGGGTGGTATAAAAGGCAACAGACCTGCCTTTGGGCAGAGAACTCCAAGCAGTCATTAACTCTTGCCTCTGGGCGCTGAAACCCTTCGTTACACCACTGGCTATACCAACTGCATATTCGCCCTTTGGTGTACATACACCTAGACATAGTATAGAATTCTATCAAATCTATCGTACCATTCTGTTTTCGAATATTCTGGCAACACTCAATCAACTCGCCCGTCGTTCTATAATGTCACCCTGTGCAGCGTCTCTGAGGAGCTTCCGTTTAAAAGGCGCTATATAAATTGTCTATAATTACGTGTAAGTTACAGCAGACGCATGGGTGTATTTTGGGGTGGTTTTACGGGTTCAATCCCCCCCCCAAAAGCAAATGCATTACTGTTATTAAAAACAAAAAATGTAGAAAATACGAAAATTTCCAATGATAAGCCCATCGTTTAGACGCATTATAGACGCATGGGTATTTTATGGGGGCGGGTTTACGGGTTCAACCCCCCCCCCAAACAAATGCATTACTGTTATTAAAAACTAAAAATGTACAAAAATACAGCAATTTCCAATGGTAAAATCCCGAAAACTTGAAACCTCCTCCAAATTTTCCCTGGCTACGCCCCTCAGCAGACGTAAGAGATGCCGCCAACTTACTTGCTCCAG
>JACEVL010000250.1:0-70000 GCA_020284085.1 Aporrectodea caliginosa | reverse complement strand
ATTATTATTATTATTATTATTATTATTATTATTATTATTATTATTATTATTATTATTATTATTATTATAAAATCAGAGTTCTTAAAATCATGGTTCTTAAAATAAAGGTTCTAGGGCCTCATCGAACCCAAGCAGATTATTGTTATTATTATTATTAGTATTATTATTATTATTATTATTATTATTATTATTATTATTATTATTATTATTATTATTATAAAATCAGAGTTTTTAAAATCATGGTTCTTAAAATAAAGGGTTCTAGGGCCTCATCGAACCCAGGCAGATTATTGTTATTATTATTATTATTATTGTTATTATTATTATTATTATTGTTATTATTATTATTATTATTATTATTATTTTTATTACTACTACTACTACTACTACTACTATATACTACTACTACTACTACTATTACTAATACTACTACTACTACTACTACTACTACTACTACTACTACTACTACTACTACTACTACTACTACTACTACTACTACTACTACTACTACTACTACTACTACTACTACTATTAGTATTATTACTGGATCCTACTCACGAAAATCCGAGACTGGCGCAGGCGACCTGAGCAGCTGGAACACTGAAGAAGTCATCGCAAACGGTTCCCCACACACCTTGATACTGGATCTCCAGACGACCTTCGTAGGTCTGAACGCCTCCAACAATTCGGACGGGGTAGCCTGGAAGAAGACAGCAATACGCAAACATTATAATTATTAAGTATTATTATCCTTTAATTAGTAACTTTTATCGCGCCGTTCTAGTTCTAGGAAGAAGACAATGCAATGCCATACAATGAAGTAGAATACAGACATTGACTGAATAAATGAATGAATGTATGTATAAGAAAATGACGTATTTTGGACATGTGATGCACGCGGATAGACTGGAAAAGGAGATGATGCTGGCATGCGGGGAGGGGAGGAGGGGAAGAGGACGACCGAGAAGAAGATGGATGGATGAGACGATGATGATGAAGCTTCCGGAGCTGAGAGAGGCGACGAGAGATCGGAACACGTGGAGAAGGTTGGCTATGACGGTCGCTAGGATTCAACGAATCGACGGCACAAAGGTGATATATATATATATGTATGTATGTGTGTATGTGGGTGTTTATTTATATATACATGTATATGTCTTTGTGTGTATGTATGTATGTATGCATGAGTGTATGTATGCATGCATGAGTATATGTATGTATGTGTGTACGTATGTATCTATGTATGTATGCATACCTGTATGCATGTACATGTGTGTGTATGTTCGCACGTATGTATGTATGTATGTATGTATGTATGTATGCATCTGGCTGTTTGCAAAATGCCTTTGAAAAACCTCACAGAGACTTAGCCAGATGTACTGTTTGAATTGTTATTGTTATCAAATAGTAACTTCTATTGCGCCATTGTATCCAATGTATGACCAGAGAACGATGATCATTTGAACTCGTGAAATAGTGATAGCCTATGTCGAAGGAATCACGATTTGCGTGATGATGGATACGAAAAACACTGTAAGCTTATTATCGATCAGCAAGTCGTCCATGGGTGAATATGTGAATAGGAGCGAATCGTCAAATCATCTCTACCTCAAAGTATTTACTTACGTACATATTGTGAGACAGTAAGAACTCAAGCTCCTAAGAACTATAATTGAGGGAACAATGGAAGGCAAGAAGACAAGAGGAAGACCTAAAATGATTTTGTTCGACTAGATGATGGAGGACGATTACAGCAAGTTGAAGGAGAGAGCCAGACAACGTGACGAATGTCGACATTGGACGTACGAACCTGCCTAGGAAGGCAGAAAACCAAAAGAAGAAGATACTGTGAGGCATACGTGTATACATTCATCTGCCTCATACGCATACATGTACATGCACATGCACGCGTACACATACACCTTCCTCAAATGTGTGCGTTTATACATACATCTGCCTCAAATGTATGTGTGTATACATTACACCTGACTCAGTCCGCTCAACTCTTAAGGCATTCCTATATCCTTTCTCGTGGATGACCACCACTAATGACTCCCTTGCATTACTCTGTCTATTTATCCCTATAACAATTACCACCTCCTGCGCCTACGAACCCCTTGTGCTACCCTGATTAGGTTGACCCTATAACAATTACCACCTCCTGCTCCTACGAACCCCTTGCGCTACCCTGATTAGGTTGACCCTGTAACAATTACCACCTCCTGCTCCTACGAACCCCTTGCGCTACCCTGATTAGGTTGACCCTGTAACAATTACCACCTCCTGCTCCTACGAACCCCTTGCGCTACCCTGATTAGGTTGACCCTGTAACAATTACTACCTCCTGCTCCTACGCATGAGATGGAGACATCGTTGTCGTGGGTGCAAGTACCAACTTCTCCAAGCGGAGAGTGGGGGCAGTCGTCAATGACCAGCTCGGTACCAACGCAGGCGACGTCGCTGAAGAAGACCGCACCAGTTCCAGGTCCGAAGGTATTCCCAAGGAAAGTACCCCCGCTACAAAAGAAAAAGCAATTACCGCCTTCTTCACACCACGCGATTGTATATATGTATGTATGTATGTATGTATGTATGTATGTATGTATGTATGTATGTATGTATGTATGTATATATGTATGTATGTATGTATTTATGTATGTATGCATATGTATGCATGTATATATGTATGTAAGTATGTATGTATGTATGTATGTATGTATGTATGTATGTATGTATTTATGTATGTATGTATGTATGTATGTATGCATATATGTATGCATGTATATATGTATGTATGTGTTGTGTATACCTGAACACATAGTATAGCGACATCGAAGTACCTAATGTTGTACTCACAGAGCTTAGACAGAGCGCAAAGGTATGTTAGTATGTATGTTCGTTTGTCGGTCTGTTTTTATGTTTATAATTTATATATGTATGTATGTATGTATGTATGTATGTATGTATGTATGTATGTATGTATGTATGTATGTAATATATGTTTGTAGGTATGTATGTATGTTTGTATGCATGTCGTATGTATTATGCCGTAGCTTGGACTTCAACGGGACTCTTTTTCACTTTGACATTTCTGGACGACCCATCTGATAAGACATAGCGCTCGTGAATAAACTAGTGCCCTTCGCTTACTCTGAAATGGCGCTTTGGATAGGCCTAATTGTAGTTTACCATTATGATTGCGCAATATGGCACTGTGTATAGCATTACAATATCGGAAGGTTTGTTAACGACACATATTTTATGAAAAGCGATAAAGTCAAATCCAGAAATTATATGGCGCTATAGAAATTAGGAGTTTACGATTACGATCACGACTTACGTGAATCCGAGGCTGACGCAGGCGACCTGAGCATCGACGTCCGCGAATCCGACATCGCAGACGGTTCCCCATTGGCCGTCGATGGATAACTCGAAGCGACCTTGCGTCTGGTCAGGTCCACCGGCAAGTCTCACGGCATAGTCTGCGAAAAAGACAACAAAGAACAGGCCTTAGAGAGCAGGTCCTAGACAACAGGCTTTGGATTGCAGGTCTTGGAGAGCAGGCCTTAGAGAGCAGGTCTTGGAGAACAGGCTTTGTATTGTAATAATAATATAATAATAATAATATATTTTCGTTTATTGAAACAATCCAGTTGACAAACCGCAACCGGTTACAGTGTACAATTATGCAATTGAAACAATTCACAAGAACACAAATGACAGAAGACATAAATCTTAACTACTAACAGAACAGACAGGTCTTGGAGGCAGGTCTTGGAGAATAGGTCTTGGAGAACAGGTCTTAAAGAGGAGATCTTGGAGAGCAGACCTTTGAGAGAAGGCCTTGGAGAGTAGACCTTGGACAATAGATCTTAGAGAACAGGTCTTGGTGCTAACCCTGAGACGAGTATCAAGAGCTAAAAGACCTGTATTTTTTTCTTAGCATGTGAATACGTGTGACCGGTCCTTCCTCGCCGCCTTCCCTTCATGATCATGATGATCAATCATCGTCATCGTCGTCGTCATCATCATCATCATGATCGTATGCATGTATGATGTATGTACCTGGATATTTACAAAAGCGTTAAATTGTCGTCATTATCATAATCGTCGTCACAATCATCATCGTCATAGTCATGTCATCATCTTTGTCATTTATCTTTTTCTTCTTTTTCATCGTCGTAATCGTCATCACTAATATCATCATCATCATCATCGTCGTCGTTCACTTCATCCAAAGGAATTGAACATTACCGGAAAATGGTGTTATGACGCCATCCTTTCTGGCAGGAACAGTGTCCGCTGCAACAAATAACCAGAAATAATTAGTTTACAAATTAATTAGTAATTCTGAGGTTAATAAATTGATCTATAAAGAATCTTTATATGGTTTTCTTTCGTTGTGGCTGATTCACTACTCGTCTGGATGGCTCAGTTTGGAGAGCGTTAAGTGAAGGTTCCGGGTTCAAACGCTGATATCAACGAAGAGGAGAAGAACGTTAAGCTAGCCATGAGACATCCATGGGTATGAAGTGTTAGCGACTTCATTTTCTTAGCCTCGGCTAATAAGGGCGGGTGGCTAGTCCTCTCCCTCGCCGTCTCATCTTCTCACCGACAGTGTATGGTCAGTGCATTATTCTTTATAGCTGAGTTGGCTAGAGGCCACGGGTGGAGCAGAATCTCGAACCAAATTTCTGCCCTGGCGGAGATTTGAACACCCTACCTCTCCATTGACAGTTTAGATAACTGCTCAGAAGCACTCGCAGTCTAACCTGAGCGCAAAAAAGTTTTAAAGTAGAAATTGCATGCAGATACTCTAGCTAAGACGACGCGCAGATCTAACGGGAGGCTATAATTCTTCCATACTTTCTTCCATCATTTCTTTCACTTCACGATTCCGCGTTCTGCATAATATTTGACCAACCTGTACAAATCGTAAGCAGCGCAAGGCAACAGACAACAAAACCGAACGGTCCCATGTCTAATGTCGTTCTGTGAAATTTGACATTCGGTCGTCAGCAATATATACAATTTTCTGCTCTTTCTAAGCCACCGCTATCAGTGAAGATTAGATTGTCTGTATCGTGGGCCACAACCCTAGACAGAAGGCATAAAATTCGCCGTCCTGGGACTGAAACAGGTGTTCAATGGTAATAGCTGGACCGATAATATCTCACAGCACACGAGATAACACGTGGGAAATCGGTTTCAAGGATCGATGGCGGACGTTATTTAGGCCCAGTTTGTAACCACAAAGATGGTAAAAATATCGTTGGCCTACATATTTTACGACTCTTAGTGGTTTGCATTTAACATGTGGCATGTCCTCATAGAGATAAGCTACATGTTGATTATACACCTTGGCTTGACTTTTGGTTTCTTTAGCATAGCGGATTTCCATTTGACTTAGGCCTATATTTAATTATTAATATATATAATTAATATTATATAATTAATTATATATATTTATTCACTCTTCCTGTCATAACGCAGCAAGTTAAAAGTTTTATCCTTTAGGAAAATGCAGATGACCGATTTTGGAGTTGGCTATACAGGTCTCCGACAGATTCTCATTGGTGACTGCGGTTTCTCGTCAAACTACCATCCACTGGCATCTTAATCGTTATGATAGAGCCGCTACACGAATCATTAGATTAGATTAGATTAGATTAGATTAGATTAGATTAGATTAGATTAGATTAGATTAGATTAGATTAGATTAGATTAGATTACATTAGAGGAAGTGAGCTGCTTTGGGTGAAGGGCAGAGACTAGGGGTCTGCGGGTATACCCGTACCCGCGGGTTTACCCTACCCGACCCGTACCCGCGGGTCGGGTACGGGTCGGGTAGACATTTTACGGGTCGGGTCGGGTACGGGTAGGAGCATTACGGGTACGGGTATACCCGGTTTTACCCGTACCGAACTGAAGTTTTGGGGTTACATGAGATTGTGAGTCTTGCACCTTCAAGGACTTACTGTACAGTAACTGGCGGTATCTTGTCTAGTTACCGCAGCCTTGTGTTGGCCTATGTCCGTGTGTCTTAGTGAGCTTGACAATCATTTAAAGCTGCTCAATTTACAGTTACAAAATGGCTTGTTTCCATCAACGCAATCCGATCGTAGCGTTTCTACATTAGGCCTATATCTCATCTGAGTTTCAGTCCCGACAACCGGGGTCGGAGGTAGTTGACGCCGAACCTGGCAGTCCAGCAGCCGTGCTTTCTTTACAACACGTTGATGCAGTTACGATAGTTGAGGCTAGGTATAGTTGAAGCACCATGTTTGTCACCCCTTTGCCTCTGAGAAATACTTAAACTATTCAAATAGCGGTATTTTGCTGCAAACTGCTGTGTTACGGCTGGCTGCATAACAGTTATTAATTTATTATTATTATATTTCTGAATCACCCAAGGTAAGTGTAATGCCTCGGACTCTAAGCAACTATCCAAAGAGTTTTTTCGTTCTGGACTTGATGGTCATCTTCACAGGTCAATTGCGTAAACGTGCACCGAAAAGCAACAGCATAGAACCGTTGTGTGCAAATTGAAAGATGCTGAAAGAGGCGTGCTGTCTCCTGCGGCTCCCCCGGAACAAGTTTATTAATATTGCTATTATTTTTATTATTATTATTTTATTAGTAGTAGTAGTAGTAGTATTTTATTATTATTATTATTATTATTATTATTATTATTATTATTATTATTATTATTATTATTATTATTATTATTATTATTATTATTATTACTGTGATTATCACCATGATCGTCAGACTATTATCAGGGCCTATTACTACCACATGCTTTGTAAGACCATTGGACTGGTAGGGACTTCGGTTATGAGAAGACCTATTAATTATGTGGCGGGTATAGTACGGGTAGGGGAAGCTGGGGCTAAAAGTCACAGGGGTTAAAAGTCACAACCGAATTAAGCACGTCTGGAATAGCCCTAGAGTATTGAAGTGACACCTAGCGGATAGCTGGGCAAAGCGCCCAAGTAAAAATAGAAACAGTTGTTGACGTTATTGCAGTAATTGAATTTTGTATCAAATTCGTTGTTTTAACGTGATTAAAAGTTGAAATTCGTCTCACGTGGAAACATTTGTTTCGGCAAGTATTTGTCATATTAATAACGGGTTTTTTAGCTCGAGTGCTGCATATTTTAGCGAGCTATGTTCGTACAGTGGTTAAAACGTGATTGCATGACCGCCATTTCTTGTTCTTACTATCAATGTCGTGTATGTGGTGTTGGGGTTAAAAGTCACACGGTGGGACTTTTTACCCGAACTGTGACTTTTAACCCCAAATCTGTTGTGATAGCTGTAAATGAATATTTATGAATTGTTGCTAGTCTTATGAGCGGTTTTTAACATTATTCATTTAGCAATAGGCCTACTAAAGGCCTAGTATCGTGTGTATTATTAGTTCTTTTTATAATTTACTAATAATAGTAGGCCTACTTTGGACTTCATTTGTTAGGTCTGAAAAGATGCGGCACTACAAGCGCCAAACTGACCGTGGAAAGTTTCCACGCGAAGCAATGTTGGCCGCTGTTGAGCCTAGGCCTACTTTATGCTCATGACACTTCCCAAACCGTTACAGCGATCACTTAGCCTAATGCGACTATGTTTGTGACTTCTTACCCCAAGCTTGTGACTTTTTACCCCCGACCGGGGCTGAAAGTCACAAGTCAAACCGTGCTGTTCAAAGTGAAAAAGCAGAGCAAAAACACAACGGAATTTACCTTTTCAAGTATTGGGAACTTAGACGACATAGTTGTCTAATTTTATAGCGGTTGGTTATTACGCTAGCTAATATATTATTTGGTAAAATTACAAAATATCAATATCTGTGACTTTTAGCCCCAGCTTCCCATACGGGTATACCCGCGGGTACGGGTCCGGTTGGGTAGTAATTTCGAGTACGGGTCGGGTACGGGTACGGGTAACGGTCCCGTGTTACGGGTACGGGTCGGGTAGCAAAAATGCTCTACCCGCAGACCTCTAGCAGAGACGAGAACAAATGCAACAATTGGGTAAAAGTTACTTCGGGTTCCATATAGGTCCAATAATATTGGAGACTTATAATGCGTAGCTTCCGAGATAAGACGGAAGTTAGGCAAATGCAACATTTCATACGAACACGATACATGATATCATTTATTCGGTCCTTCATTAGAGCATTTTTTATACCGCATCAGTCGCTTAGAAGCGTTCCGAACCAGCTCATGTCCTGGTTTAAAAAAGAGTGTTTCAGAGTATTGACTGGAGGGGCATGCAATACAATACACTACTGCCTTTGATATCGCCTTTCTTCCAAAGGTGGACCAAAGCTCAAACGTGCACTTACTGGATGACGCAGTTGCAAATTATGCGAGAAGGACTTGCTCACGGTCCCTACACAGTAACCGCCCCGGACGAGGATCGAACCTGTACTCTCCGCGTTACTGGCCAACCGCTCTAACCAATCGGCCATCGTGTACCGTAACAATTCAGAAGAAGACTCAGAGGAATTCTACAGATGAAATCTATAGAGGAAGTCAATGGAGGAAACATATATATAGGCTAGTATAAGATGATCGTCATTCCATAACTCACGAAGACGTCTGTTAAACTAATTGAACACCAAATTATCGAAGCCCATGTCTGTAAACGTAGGGTCATCTTGGTTAGCTACATTCCTCACGCATCTGGCGTGCGTTCAGTCAGAGCGCACGTCCTATGCACCTCTGTGTGTGAAGAAGCCGCTAAGCATACAGATGGTGACTTATTTCAGAGATCTGAATCTGTGGCTAGCATAGTCCATGTACGGTTACCTTAAATGGCGCGGCACCCAGAGGCGCGTTTACAGAAAACGGGGCCCCAGGCGCTAGCATTTTTGTGGACCCTTTTGAACTTGTAGACTGAGAGTCTGAGACTCTGGTGATGTTTAGCATATCATGTGCAAAACCCACGAAGTTGAACTTGAAGCCGTTTTGTGCGTGTTACTGACACTGTAGTTATGATTAATTATAGAAAATAAATAGATCAAAATTTGAAAATGTTATTTTAAATAATTAAAACAAATATTTTCTTTCGTTTTGGGGCCCTCTCAGATTTGGGGGCCCCAGGCGCACGCCTAGTGCGCCTACTGGTAAACGCGCCTCTGGCGGCACCCTTTCAAACCGACAGCGGTGGTGGTAGAAGGATCTCACTCGCTGATCAATTCATTGAAAAGTGAACAGGGTCGAGGCCATTCGTTCGCTATAGAAAAAAACATATACATTTGCATTTATCTAACCGGACAGAGTTTTTGGGCAGGTGGTCGCATTGCTTGATAGGAAACTCTAATCAGCAAGGTCGATGTTGGACGTGTCTATTTTCTGTCCGTACTGATTCACATTAACAAACTGCGGAAATTGATGGTTGCTCATAATCAGTTTCAGGAAAATTTAGCTCTTTCCGGATATAGGCCTACAATCCAAAATACTTATTGGAAATTGATCACTGTTCATAATCAGTTTCAGGAAAATTTAGCTCTTTCCGGATATACAATCTAAAATACTTATTGTCCAAGTAGTACCCATACATGTGTATTTGCATCTAACAGTCATTTACTGTAGAAAATTGGTCCACTGTGATGCATGTGCTATTACTAGAGCGATAACATTCTGTTTATCCCTTTAGGACTATTTTCGCATCTCACAGCATGTGATGATGACTTTGCAGAAATTTCTCTTTTGTTTTCGGTTTTTGTCGTTGAAATTCGAGTAAAGATTTCCACAGTACAACCACAGAGGCTTATAATATTTAAAATATAAAGTTTATTTGGTAGGACTAGAGTGCTCCATTTGTCGCCTAACAGGAGCGTTGCATTTCATTATATGATTGAAGAAATATCGAAGATTGCTTATATTTTTAACGTACCGTAAATAAATGTTTGTGAAAAGAAAAACATAATATTGATATTCAGTGTACAAATTGAAGCTTAGCGACATCTCTGGGTAAGAAAGTTTTTCTTACCCAGAGATGTCGCCAAGCTTCAAATAAGACTCAATTATTGCACGAATTTCCATCGCTGCATGATTTATACAGATTTCTTCGAATAATCCCTAAATTAAATCTATAATAGGCTACCCATGTAGATTTTGCTTAACAAATGTGAGAATGTCTAAAAAATGAATGTTTTAATAAATTTGCTTATTTTGCGTTCGGTGTGTTTGTCTTAAAACTAAGAATGTCCCTAACTCACGACTACAACCATGTCTACTACAATGTCGGTTTATTAGCGGCATATAAAAATGGAGCCGAAAATATCGAAAATTGTTACGTTCACTGAATGACTCAGAGGCAAAAGAGTTCAGACAACTCACATTAACAGACTGCAGAAATTAATGACTGTTCATAATCTTCTAAATGAATTAATGAAATGAATAATCAGTTTCATGAGGATTTAGCTCTTTCCAGTTATATTTTCAAAATACTTATTTTCCAAGCAGCACCTACATTCGCATCTATCAGTCATAAAAGCAGTTCGCCAAAAAATGTTGTACTAATTAATGTGATTTCAATTTATTACAAAAAATTGGTTCATTATGAACAATTTGCTATTCTAATGCCATTATTATGGTGTTTAAACACTATTTGCACTAGGCCTACCGTACAGCATGTGATGATCACATGATGATGACTTTCCAGGAAATTGCCATCCGTCATTGCCACAGTACAACGACAGAGGCTTAGCTTAGGCTATATATAATAATAAGTTATTTGGTATAGCTGTTCGGTTGTTCGCATAACAGGCGAATGTTAAAAGAAAACTCGACTAATGCTTATAATATTTTCATAGTAGATGATTGCGTGTGAAAAGTAAAACATTATTTGATATTCGGTGTAGCCTACAAATTGAAGCTTGGCAACATATGTGGGTAAGAAAAAAATTAGGACTCAATTATTTATTGCACGATTTCCCATCGCCGCATGATTTAAACAGATTTCCTCGAATAATCCATAAATTAAATATATATCATCCCGTGTAGAATATGTTTATAATTATGATCCGCGTTGGTCCTGATGCTATCTCTCCACAGGTCTTTCACTCAAAACCAACTACACTACTCTTTCGCAAAGCCTATCCCGATTCCTGCTCTTCCCCTTACCTCGCCGTTTCAACCACCTTAGCTGTCTGCCTGACCCTTTGGATCTTGGCCTGGAACCGATTTCAACCTCGCCTATCGATTATTTGATTAAGCGCCTGTGATTAAGCTGGTTCCCGCGACTCCGCTTTTTGGGCGAAGATTCAAGAGGTTGTTGCTCGAGAAAAGCTGCGTTCGACTGGTTTTGAAAGCAACGGAAGACTGTGTTTGATGTTCAGAAGAATTTAGACGCGCAACTGATCTTTCCGAGGTCAGACGACTTCTTGCAGTTAAGCTCATTCGTGGCTAAATGCAGGGATGTCAGACCTTTTTTAATGGTGGACCAGTAGCAATATTTCCAGTCAGTGGCGGGTTCATGGAAGGAATTTGTGTGGAACATGGCGCATAGGCTACTTGTTAGTATTAATTAAGCGTCGTTTCCATGAATATTTTCGCGTACGTGAAACCTAATAATTATTATTTCAGAAATATCCAAAGAATACAGCACCGTAGCCTACTACCCTTATCGGTAAAAAGATCGACGGTAGTCCTTAAGGCGGATATAGCATCAATACAACCCATCCCATGGCACGTTTAAAATCAAGCTGCAAACTTAATCAGTTCTAAGAAACTCGTCGTAAATTAGAAGAAGTAAATAAATTTTCAAACGCTCTAGGAATACCGGGAATAAGGGTGATGGCACGGTGTTTGTCTATATCGTTTAGATTCCGCGATGTAGGCCCTATCCTTAACTAAGGGAATAATAATGCCGTGATCAAACTGAAGTAAATATCTTTTTATGATCTATAACGCCGAAATTTGGAATTCTATGATTCCTAAAATTGTAATGGACATATATTTAGGAAATGTTCAAACAGCTCATCGTTATGATGAGTTTCAAAGTCAATGATTCTCTAACTGCTAATTTATATTTAAATTTAGTTGAACATTTAGTGCGGTGCAACTCGCTGATATAAAGTTAGTCTAACAACTGATCTTAGGGACGCACTATAGAGTGACATGACCAACAAGTTATAAATGCTTTCAATGTCTTGCAAATGAAGCGTATTTGAACAGGTTTCGCCACATGCCTCTGTATTTAAATAAGATACATTCGAAAACTAAAATCTACTAGCTACATAATACCCCGGTAAGTAGGTATCATCTCATCGCCACAAAAATCGCTGATGAGCGAGTCTTCTATTTGGCTTTCGCTGATTTGTGGACGGCAGGTGATAACAGAAATCGAATAGGGTCATGACAGGTCTGTCTGTGATCACTTAGGTTTACCCCGGAGCAGTACCGGCCTTACCGTTGTGCGAACCGTGCAATTGCACAGGACCCGCAAATTAGGGGGCTCGAAAATGTCAGAAAATTAACATGAACAAGACACCATAACAATAATGTTATTGTTTCAATTTATTCTTCTCATTTGTCAAAAAATAAAAGTCAAATGGTACCAAATTGAAACCAGTTGACTTTTATTTTTTTACATAATATATTGTCCCAAAAGATAACATGGTAATCATTTCTGCACCTAGAAATAGTTATATTTTGCTATACTTTGCGTGAGAAACTTTACATCTTGAATACTTGACAATGTGTCCGCGAGCCGTGCCTAGAAAAGTAAGGGTCTCTGGTCCAAAAAGTTTCAAAACCACTGTTGTACGCGATTATGTACGGTACCTTTGTTAATTATTTTATATTAGTTCTTCTAGATTTTAAAGGATTTTATCTTTAGGGTTTATTATTTAGCACACATAATATGTGTGTATAATGATTAGCAATGAAAAACAATTTGACTTGTGTCATGGGGGCCCGTACAGTTCACTTTGCACAGGGTCCGCAATATACTAAGGCCGGTATCACGAAATAGAGTATCCGTTCTAAGACTATCCGGGGGATGTATGAATTTATCCCCGGATAGAATAAACCGGTTTAGAGTAACCGGGGGGGATAAACCATTCTATCCCCATCGTCATACCCGTCACGAAAGCCAAGACGAAAATCCAGTCAAAATCACCAAAAACGAAGTAAATTAATTTCAGGTCGACGTACAAACCAAAGATACGCAACTTAAAATATTTTATGTGTACAATAAATCCAAACAGTGTGGTATTGTATTGTATTGTATTTGGCTATTTATAAAGCGCTTCTCACAGCAAAGCCTTTCAGAAGCGCTCCCAGTGCGAGCAACCCGTGAGTTCAGTGTTACTGAATACACTTAGAGACCGCCAAAAATTCAAACTAAACAGAATTCTCCATGTCGCTAAGGGGGATACTTCTGTATGGGTGATACTCTATTTTGTGACACCGGCGCTGCCCGGAGTCAATAATATCGATTTTTCAGGTATAGGCCGAATGGAATCGGAAATAAAGTAATGGTCAATTAAAGAAGCTGCTTTAAGACTATCATTCAAATAAGTAGGTGCGCAGAGGTCATAACAAAAATCATCACGATATGCAATCGAAAATCTATCAAGAGCGTTCTTGTACTGCAGAAAACCGGCATTGTCAGTTGTAGAAGTGAAAATCGTAATGACACCTGGCATACGATTGTTTGAACTATATGATTATATTATTTTTGTGGTGGTCAATAAATACAGATTTGATTGATTGATTGACTGATTGATTGTATGTATGTACATGTACATGCATGCAATCATTTGGTGTCCAAACAACTCTGCTAGACAAGTAGTTCAACGAAGACTCCTATGGTTTGGACATGTGCAGAGAATGCCAGTTGACCGAATTCCACACGATGAACTACACGCAAGATTCGAAGAAAAAAGAAACAAAGGCAGACCAAGATTATGCTGGATAGACAATACAAATGATGACATAACATTACTTGGACTAACACAAAGGGAGCAGTGGACTTGAGTCAAGTGATCGACGACAATGGAGATCATTTATTTGTACACATCGCCGCCATATGGCTGGCGTCAGGATTCAGGAACTGATGATGATGATGTTTAGTCTATGGCTACAACATTACATTGTACGTTTGCTTTTCATAGCTGTGCTCGGGGTTCAAATCCTTGTTCTTGTCACAATGATGATCCATGTGGAAATAATGTCTGGTTGTTCAACTGTGTTTTATTATTTTATTAATTAAGGTAATTTGCATAGCGCCACTCAAATAATCAGAGACGCTCCCTGCTCTGTTCCTAAATATGTTAAATGTAACTGAGAACAGAAATATGGATAGAAATAAAGTAATAATAGAAATATGAAAAGAAATACAGGGTGGGCCTTAAAAATGAGAATATCGCGTTCAATCGTGTTTAATACAAAATCAGTAAATCGTAAGCACCTAAATTATTCGATGATTAAGGCCTATACTTACTTATCAAATCAAGCCATACGGCAGTTTTTTCGTGAATTTTCGGTCATCTGTAATTTTTTTTAACTTAGATCAACGGTATTTTAAATGACAAAATAAACAGCAGATGACCATATTATGATTAATAAAACTTGAGAATTGAAAAACACTGAGGTGCTCGGCGAACGATAAAGGAATTTCAGAACTAAGCCTGTAATTTTGCAAGTATCAACCGACTTATTAGATAAATCGATACAAAATGGTACAACAGGCTTAGGACGTAAAGCATGAAGGTGAAGAAGCGGTCGCCCTGAAGTCTGCTGGAACAAGATTGAACATTCAGCACGTGAGTGAGTTGATTTGCAGTCAAGATCATGACCCCATAGTCACAAAGCTCTGCGAGAAATTGAAAGAGAAACTGGTATAATTTGGACGACAGTGTGACTTATTGTTAAGCAAGATTTACAACTTAATTATTATGTACAAACGCGTGATGTGGCAGGTGATACGAAGGCTGTAAATTAAAGCCTGCAGCAAAGTCAGCAGCTACTTGAAATGTTTCCTAGCGAGAGAAATATACGAAGCATTTGGTTCACATATGAAAAGACATTTACAGTTGCCACACCAGTTAATTCTCAAAATGAGCTTCTTTATTCTGATGTAAGACAGAAAATGCAAATATATTTCGACATTTCAACACGACTCGTACGTGAACGTGAACATTTCAGTCGCATCATCATGGTTTCGGTCGGTGTGTCTCGGATAGGAAAAAGTAACAACTAATGTAGTGTTTGCTGAACGCGGAGACAAAGTAGGCCTGACAGTAAATGCTATTGTCATCACTTTCTAGAAATAGGTTTACTTCCTGATATTCGAGCAAGATGTAATGGTCACCTGATATTCAAGCAAGATATATTTCACATATGAAATCGTCGCAATTGCAGCTACCACGTCGCTCATTACGGTGCAAATTAGCCAGTGGGCTATCAAAACACTATAGCAAACATTGATTGTCTGGCCTTGACGCACAGGTTTATCATGTGTGTGACAAAGCTAAGATCCTCTGAGATCGTTGCTCCAAGGATTGTCATTGTGAGTCCTGGTGTTTAATTGGGTAGGGTCTCTCCTAGCCTTTACCTTAATCGGCGGACTACTATTTCCTGGAGGTTATCATGATCTAATTTTAGGTTGCATATATTGGCCCATGTCGAGAAGTGTTTCACCTCAGTCTCAATCAGTTTTCTGTTGGCAGGGAGATCAGGAGATAGCTGTCATCCGCGTACTTGATCATTTTTAAATCATTTAATTCACAGCTCAAGGCTTATCTGTTTAAACAGTCATATGACTGTGATTCGCTGAACCCGTGTACAGCGCCCTTTCCTTCGGCATCGGCTGTGCTACGGCGCTATGCAAATCGTCTTATTATTATTATTATTATTTTTTTTTTCTCGCCCGAGGTAAAAAGAATCCCTCAGGCTCTAAGATACTAAGCATAGTTGTGTTTTACGGGTTCTCGTCTCCATCGTGTTGCATAAAGGAACCCCTAAAGGCCGCGGCGTTATTATTATTATTATTATTATTATTATTATTATTATTATATTATTATTATTATTATTTTGCCCCGAGGTAAACGTGATCTCTCAGAGACTTCAAGATTATTAAAAGTGTTAAAATTATTACTACTACTACTACTACTACTACTACTACTACTACTACTACTACTACTACTACTACTATTATTATTATTATTATTATTATTATTATTATTATTATTATTATTATTATTATTATTATTATTATTATTATTATTATTATTATAAGGCTATTGTTATTATTCGTGGGTGTTTACTGTTGAGGCTTGA
This sequence comes from Aporrectodea caliginosa, assembly GCA_020284085.1. Taxonomy (NCBI): domain Eukaryota; kingdom Metazoa; phylum Annelida; class Clitellata; order Crassiclitellata; family Lumbricidae; genus Aporrectodea; species Aporrectodea caliginosa. The sequence continues at coordinate 53,702 of JACEVL010000250.1, read as the reverse complement.
CTTTGGATATAGCTGTCATGAACAGTACCGTTCATAGTCCTGATCAGGCCTGTGGCCAGAGTCAAAATCATGATGAGGCAAATCCCTCCTCTCCCATTCCCGTCCTCTGCCCTTCCCACCCGTCCTCTCCGCTTCTCTATCCTAACCTCCCCATCCGTTTTGTCCCTTCCCATCTCCTGCCTACCCGTCCTGTCCCCACCTTATTTCCTGTTCCCTTCTTCCCAAACCCTCCCCAGACCATTCCCTTTAAGAGGGGACTGTGGGGGTCCGGGGGTTTAAGCCCCGGAATTTTTTTAAATATTGTAGACATTCGTAGGTGAGTTTGAGATATTTTAAGTCAATAAAAGCAGCCAATAAAAGCAGCATTTTGTTATACCTTAATACGTTTTGGAATGTTCTGTAAAAGCGTGTCTGCAACTATGACCATACCTGAAGAGAAAGCAAATTTTTTAGATAAATATAGCATTTTTGTGGATTTTTGCATGACACTAACCGTGTTGTTCAACTTGTTCTAATTTCTAGGATATATTGACACATTTAAGATTTCTACATAACAAACACAATGTAAGTTGTATTACACAAGAGGATGTATAGTAAAATGTAGCAAAATATAAAGTTAGTTCTTAATATTCGACAACAAAAAAGGAAAAACAGAGACAAAATTGAAGTTTAGGATAATATTGAAAATTTAAATATTTTTTGTACAATATGTTATGTTTGACAGGTTACACTACAAATATCAATGTGTTGAATTCAACGTGTTTTTAATCTTAATCATGATGATGTTGCATCATTTCCTCACTCAATTATGCCAAATGCGATGGCCAGAGCTGTCCCATCTCTTAATAACGTTCTCTATGTTTATTTTTATATTCTCATGAACGTAGGGTAATGCCAAGTCATTCAGTTTATCGTGAGACATTGCCGATCTGGTGAATGTCTTCAAACGTCTTAGAGCACTAAACGATCGCTCACAACTGCATGACCCCATACCGGTAAACAAGGCAGAGGCTTCAGAATAATTGTAAAAATATGTGGGTAGAAGACTTCCTGGCATGCAACAAGGGTGTCCATTAGAGCTATCAAGGCATTTTTTCTTCTCGCACCAGCTTATTCGTTATTGGGTCCCAGAGCTCAAGGCCAAAGGTAAAAATCAAAGGTGCAGTGCCATTACTCAGAATCATCCAGGTAAAGCAAAATTTGGCCGAGCTACTGCCAATTTTCTCTTGATTTTTACCTCTTGACCTTGAAATGACCTTGGATTATGTTAGCCTTCTAGTTCTATGTCTTCTGTGATGCAGCCCTTATTGGTCCGATCAAACAGGTAAACGAATCACCCAACTAAAATAATATTTTGCTGAGTTGTGGCCTTTTCTCTTGATTTTGACCTTTTGACCGTGATTTTTGGTGTTTTACAGAAAATTGTCAATAAATTTCAGAGGGCTCCTACTCTAACATTAATTAGTAGACCCTGTCGGTTCCTCATCACCATGTATGCTGCTTTCATCCGTCAGGTAACGATAACCTTGAAATGCAGCACTAAGCCTTCTCACTAGATTCTTTATAATAATATAGTTTTTCAGTTTACTGGTGCGGTTGTTGGTAGAACTCGTCATCAACAAAACCATTTTCGTAATGGATAGACCAGTTTCTAATGCACGACATCGTAAGAAGATGATTGGTAATCCGAAGACGGCCTTCTTTCTACTTTTGTAGGAGCCGTCGAGGTTTCTAACGTTTATAAATCTATTCAATTCGCTACGGCACTTTTTTACATATCTGTTAAATCGTAATCATATGCTTTGTTTCACAGAAAACGAATTACAGCAAGAATACTTCGTTATATTTTCAACAACGGTATACGCTAAATGGAATCGTGCAGAAATGAGTAAAGAATCAACACAGAATACTGCGGATGGGTCTGGAGAAACAAGCAATGCAGGTGATGTCGAAGCAATGATAGGTAACGGAGGTGAAGTCAATGCGTTTGACGAATATGGAGCCACTGCACGTCCCTTTGTGGTTTTTACTAGAGAAACAAGACACGCACGAGCAGCTGTAAAAGTGGTCTACAAATATGATATGAAATGCGTTGAATCTGAAGCTGTAACTATGTTGATTGTAAGTGGGCCTACAGATTCTGACTCCGATGATAGTGAGAGTCAGGATGTAAGTACAGATTCTGAATCTGATGCGGAGGAGGACGTTCAGAACGTCTGTGAAACAGATGAAGAGCAAGGCCTTCACCTTGCAACTGATAGGATGGAGGACGTTCAGAACGTCTGTGAAATAGATGAGGAGCAAGGCCTTAGTCAGCTTCACCTTGCAATTGATAGGATGGAGGACGTTCAGAACGTCTGTGAAACATATGAAGAGCAAGGCCTTCACCTTGCAGCTGATAGGATGGAGGACATTCAGAACGTCTGTGAGAAAGAAGAAGAACAAGACCTTAGTCAGCTTCACATTGCAGCTAAACGTGGTGACACGGAAGCTGTTAGAAGTTTACTTATTTCGTCAGCGAATGTCGATGTACTGGACACAAAGCATAACACTCCTTTACACTATGCGACTATAAATGGTCACGTTGACGTTGTCAATCTTCTACTAAGCAAGAACGCAAGTGTTGACTCAAGAAATGCATTAGGTCAGACTTCACTTCATCTGGCGGCTGTAATCGGCCATTTAGCAATTGCACAATTATTGCTAAAGAGCAATGCAGATGTCTATGCAGTCTGCAGAAGGCAAGCAACACCACTCCACATTGCAGCTAAGCTTGGACATAAAGAAATTGTAGAGAATTTGATATTTAACGGTGCGAATGTTGATGCGTGTAACAAGGCCAAGATGACTCCACTTCATTTAGCCTGCCGAAATGGTCATACTTCCATTGTTGAGATTATACTGGACAACCATGCAACCGTCGATGTTACAAAACCATCTGAGGAAACACCATTTTACCTTGCAGCCAAGAAAGGTCATGCAGTTGTCTCGGAATTGTTACTCCGCCGCGTCTATCACGATTTTGTAGATACCAACTTTATTGAATCATCACTGCTCGTTTCCGTCAAAAAAGGTCACACGAAAGTTGTTGAGGTTATATTGAAACACAGCAGAATTTTTGGCAAACTAACAAAAGACGGGCACAGACTTCAAGAGGACGCCAAGAGTTTTGTTGAAGCGAGAGGCGACTTTCACGCTGAACTTTTGAAAAAAGGTGGTAGACGCGTTTTTGCTGAAATAGTTTGGAGAGAAGAAAATACACCTCTCGAAAGATGGATGGCCTTGATGGATGACAATGTACTCGAACTCGCAGGAAATTCTGTCGACCCAGAAATGGTTCGACTCTTGCTCAGTGGAGACCAAAGTGTATTTTCAGAGGAGAATCTTCATCGTTGCTTTAGGATAATGATAGGCAGAATCAAGAATTTCCTTAAAAAAGATCAAAGTGACCATGCACAATGTAGAAAGAATTTAATAGAATTCGCACAAGTTCTTATTGACTCTAGTAAATTTAATGTAAACCACCAGGACAGAGGAATGTATGAATTGAACACTCTACTTCACGAAGTGATAGAGCAATGCAAATATTCTTCAAAATGGCGAGAGTTGCATATTCAAATCATAAACGACGTGATACAGTTGTTATTAGAGAAAGGCGCAGACTTCAACCTGAAGAATTCTTTTGGCGAAACGCCTCTGATAGTTGCTGCCAAGAAAAGCAACTGTCATGCCATTCAAAGTTTGTTTGACTGGGAGCAAAAATCAGGAATTAAACTCGACATTGACGCAAGAGACCAATATGGGGAAACTGCTTTGATTAAAGCAACTGTAAGGCATGATGTCTCAGTAATGCGACTGCTGCTAAACCATAACGCTTCCGTGAATTTGTGCGACTATTACGGCTTTACTGCCTTGCACGCAGCCATCTATGAGCCAAATATGATTTGGAATTATGTGTATTACTTCTGCAAGGTACTTTTTGAGAATAGCAACAGTGATGATAAGCTTACCTGGGGAAAAGAAACCGCGGATCCAAATACAGTAATAGGGAGGCTACTGAGTCATCTTAAACATGACGAGGCAATCACTCCAATAAAAGAAGAAATGGTTAAATTGTTGCTGGATAATGATGAAACTAATTTGAATGCAATAGACTTCAGAGGAAACACGCCACTTGATTTGGCAGTGAAGTCTTCATGGCAAATTAATTCAGTGACTTTGAAAGCACTTGAAAATCGCGGCGCCATTTGTAACTTTCTAGAACCAGAAGACGAAGCGCTAATCGACGAGAGAGGGCGAAACCCACTTCATCGACTGATCATCTCCCTAATTTCAGATCACACAATTGAAGATAAGAAGGCAACCAGAGGAAAATTTTACCGCGAAAAATTCGAATTAATGGTTGATGGAATTCTCCTAAGACCAAAGGACTTCAAGGAGTTAGCCACTGCTACAGATGACAGAGGAAGAACTCCACTTCACTACGCTGTCATGCCACCACGCTACGAGATCGTGCGAGTTCGCAACCTAGTGAATGCGTTTTGCGAACTAGATTGTAACGTAAACGCAGCTGATATGTACGGCAAAACCCCTTTACATTACGCTGAAATGGATGATCAGTACGAGCTTCTGGTCCAGTACAAAGCTGATGAAAATGCAAAAGACAAACACGGACATACACCTAGAGAACTTAAGCAGCTAAGAGAATCGATGACTATCAACGTAAAGGACCGAAAAAAATTGCCAATCGGAAAGAAGGCGCTTTACCTATCCGAAGATATTGCGCAAGTACACAAAATGAGCGATAGACTGATTGAAAGGATTCGAATTTATTCCCAATCACCTCGCCCTCAAGAATCTACAGAAGAAGCAATTTGGAAGATATGGACCGAAAGCGAACCTATTCGCCTCAACAGACGTCTAAGCAAACTTAGACCATCAATACAACACTTCATTGAGCGTTTGGCAGATGGTATAAAGGAAAAGGACTGGCGATTTGAGTGCAAGCCGATTTTAATAGGTAGCGCCGAAGAAGAAACAAAGGCTGTCATTTCAGGTGACTTTGACTATAACTTTAAACTGATTAAATTCAGCCAACTTTGTCACCCGTTTCCACATCCACTGGATCTGAAGGGATACTTTGAGCTGAGACGACAGCCAAGTGACGATAGAGAGAGTGAGAATGACAAGAAGTTTGCCGAATTCTTCAACTCAGATCAGTGTTTGTTGACTAACGAAATCAATTCTAGATTTCAGATTCTTTTGGAAGAGGTTTTAAAGGACCCTTATTTCTGGAAAGACGAACATCTTTTCGAATGGAACTTAGCCGCTATAGACAAGAGTAAATCTGAGAAACCCCCTGGTCTGTGTAAGACTTTGCAATTAAGAATGATTAATCCCATTAAGTATGAAGAGGGTGGTTTTCTATTTATCAACATATCAATGGACATTGTTGCTTGTGTTCCCGTGGAAGACTGGTGTCCAGAAGACTCATTGCCAGTTGGCATGAGCACTGCTGTGAAACTAAACGGTTGTACATTCGTCTTTGATCAGCCACATGTTGATCCTTTCAAGCCAGATGCTGCTCGGTTTTTACTTTCCGATACATTTGCCAGAATTTCATTTGCACCGTTAGAAAGTCGGTTCATTAAAGAAAGCTCAACTTTAATAAAGGCAGCATATATTGTTTGCAAGATAATACTTTACTCTCGATTGAGTACTAAAAATACTTATCGATTGAAGTCTTGCCTTCTCTTTTGCATGGAGGCTCTCAGTGCCAAAAGTGGAAGTAAAACAAGAAACAAATACGAAATTACGCCAGAGCAGCTCGAGTTCTGGGTCGAGAGGATCATGTTTTGCTTCATTGAATTTTCTCGACATGACGTTCATCCTTGTTATTTCATGCCCTCCTTCAGACAGCAAGTACACGCCGAATCAGTAACTCTCTACGATGAAACTTGCGAAACCAACGAGCTGTTTGATGGATTCTTTTCTCTTCCGAATACGGTTAAAATTCCATACCAGGAGGTCTATGCACTCTATCTTGACCTATGTCCAGATGGCACTACAATCGACATACCTATAGACGGAGACGGATACAACGCCGATGGAAGTGGTATTTTGAATCATGATTCAATTTGGAAACACTTTGATCGGGAAGAATTAATTGGAAAGCTATCTTCACGTATCCCGGTATTTGCAACTGATAATTAATCGTAGGCCTAATTCTTGTGTGATGTAAATGACGAATTTGGATATGTTTTTGTATGTATTAAGCGTTTAGACAACTGTTTTTGCTTACCTTGTAGACTATGCTCGGAATCTCAAAATGACATTATTAAAAGCAAATCATGTAACAATTTGCTAACAGGTGTTTCTAGACTAATATCACCATGCTGAAAACGAAAATTATGGTTAGCAAGCTGCATTTTTAGCGGTTGCATGAAAAACACGATGGCGGCCAAAACGTGGGACAATAGCTTCAAATTGCTGTAAGTGAAGTATTGTATATGATGGAAACATGATTTTAGAGTCTAAATTAAAATTTTCGGGGTCAATGAAGGCGATGGAACTAAAGACACATACGTAGCACTGTCAGGAAACCAAAATGGCGGACAAATGGGGCCAGTATCTTCAAGTGACTATGAGTGAAGTCATGTATACATTTTAATTTATGCTCTAAAATTAGGTTTCCCTCACATACATCACTTCACTTATAGCCATTTGAAGATACTGGCCGCCATTTAGGTCGCCATTTTAGTTTCCTGGCAGTGCTACTGTGAACAACCGTTTCTAATATATATAATGTGAGCAGGTGTTTCTAAGGTCTATATATAATAATGTGTTAGAGTTGTGTATAAAGTATATATATGTAATGTGTTAGAGTTGGGGTGACCGGGGCTCATTGGGACACGGGGCACAATGGAACATCGATCATAACTTCATCTGTATTCATTTTTGGTAAACATGGTCTATGGACAGATCATAGCTTCCTTCCAGTTTAATATTCTCATGTGAAGAAAGCATTAGTTGTTTATCACTTGACAAGACAGGTGAGAAAAAATCATTTCTGGTTAGTTTGAGTAAATTTCATGCTGTGCATTTGGAAGTGTGTTGTAGGTAAACCATTTTGGTGACATTGAAGATGTCAATTTCTTTCAAACTGTAAGCAAATAACCTTCAATCAAGTCCGGTTAAACTTTTCTACTACCTTGTTATCACCACAATTTATAGATTCAAACAAGCCAGTACATATTGGGGTTCATTGGGACAGCATGCACGGGGTACACTGGGACATTGTCCCAATGTACCCCGTCTTATTAATCCAATGTACCACTACAGTAAACCTCAACTATAGGCCCAGTAAGAAATAAATAATATGTTGATTGGTTTATATGACATTTTATAGCTTTACACTTGTAATATGGTAAGAAATTGAGTAAGAAAGACTGAGAGACATGGCTTCATCGACAATGAAGGAAGCGACAGAACTGGGAAAGGATGGTCGTAGCGTCCGTCACGCAGCTGACTTCTTAGATATATACAAATCAACCCTTTGTCGTTATATTTTGGATGAAAGTAGGCTTAGGAGGTTTTCAGTTGATGAACTGAATTCTCGAATGTACATAGGCCTAGTAGTCAAGTACACAATGAAGAATCGAGTTGATCATTATACGGAATTTTACGATATGAAGCATCAACTGTAGAGGAATGCATTGTTGTCAAACTTATGGTAGGCCTAAGTCAATCGTCGAGGTTACAGATTTTGTCATTCGTCCTTCCTGACAAACAGCAGATCGACGGCATTAGCCTTGAAGACGTTGTAGGCCTACATGTTCTGCCAGTGCCAACGTCAGTAGGAAAGACATCACGAATATCATCAATATAGGTCTACACTTTCAGTGGTGTTGATTTAAGTCATTATTTTTAAACCTGGAACATACAGAACCCTATAGCCCAATTGTTAATTATAGGATCTACAACAGTGTTGGTTGTAGTTAAGAGTCTAAAATAAGTCAGTTGTCTCTATTCTAGGTTCCAAGATAGGAACCTACCTACGTCAGTACTGTGGGCCTAGGCCCATTTTAGTCTGCTTAAGTAGGCTTAGAATTAATTCGATACAAAAACTTTTCAAATATAGCCTAGTTGTGAGACTTTGTGTGTTGAAATATAGCCTATTGACTTTAGGTAATTATCAAAGTCCTAACTTATAAAAAACTGTTTGCAGTCATTTTTGTGTTTTTATAGATAGGCCTAACTAGGTTTTGCAAATATAATGAATAGGCTATCCAACTTATAATTCAATAAGCCTCGTTAGCCTACTTAAATCACTAATACATTACTGTATAAGACAAAGCATATGTTATTACCAGATAGCTGCAAATAAGTGTCCCAATGTATCCCAGACAGTGTCCCAATGTGCCCCAACAATGGGGCACATTGGGACACGTTGGGGCCTCTCTGAAATTGAAAATTGTGAGTTTATTAATCATCACACACTGTCCATTTTTATACAAAACGACGAGTAACATGCTAAACTAAAGTGCAACTGCAAAAAAATTTGCAAGGACTTCATTGCTTGATAATAATTTTGAAAAATGTGATTTTTGTCCCAATGAGCCCCGGTCTCCCCTTCTGTTTGGCGGCAAATGAAACTGCAAATACATGTTTTAGTTGAGCGGGTGGCTAGCGAACGCTTGGTCTTATGTAAACATTGACTGAAGGTAGTTTGTTCTCTGCAAGTGTAAATAGAGCGCAAAAGATTGAAATTGCTGCTGACAGTCAATTTGAATAATACTGTTGTTTTAATCAGTTGTGTATTGAGAAGGAAATGCTAAGAGTTGTAGTTGATTTATGTTGACGTTGTGCATTGAATTAAAGTGTTGAAGAGTAAAGCTGTGTTTGAAAGAGTAAGAAGACATATTCAAAAACGCAGAAAGGTGTAAATTTAATTATATCCATAGTCTAGTAAAAGTTGAGCGGTCTTTACTTAGCAATAAGGAAAAAGTATTTGAGACAGGCCACTAAGAAGAAGAGTTGGTGACATATTCTCTTCGGCAGCGGTGGGATCAAAATCAGCAACGTGAAAGATTCGATTCAGCACAACGAAAGCATTGCAGAGAAGACTGGTGAGTAAGCATTCGAGTAATCGGTAAATCTACGACAACCAAAGCCTCAACGTCGAAAGGTATAAATGTTTGGTGTTTGCAAACAAAGAACAATTCCCTTGATTCTTCAAACACAAAAGAAAACCCATGTTTTTCATAAAGGAAAATCACCGAAGTAAACGATTACGATGGAGAAGTGAAGTGCTAAAAACAAGCAGAATTGAAGAAGATGGCTTCTGAAAGATTAAAACAGCGTTTGTTTAATGCTGGGTTTGAAGAAGAGAAATTGAAAGATATGTAACGTGAGGACATGTTAGAAGCGCTAGCTGAAATCTGGTTTTAAAGAGGAATCGGAAGAAGAAGGTGCTGTCGGTGGTACTGTGGAAAGGGTTATTGAGAAACCGCCTGAGACTATGTGTATGGAGATTCTGATGCAATGGATGATGATGACGAGACAAGAAGAGAAAGAGAGAGAGAGAGAGAAGAAAAACGAAGAGAAGAAGCAGAACGTGTATATGCATTAGGTCACCTTGATAATAATATATTAGCATCATATAATATTATTCGTTAAACAGCTAAGTTATATAATACGCATAGAATTACTCCATGACTAAAAGTTTTTAAAGATAGGCCTACTATAATAACGCATTCCTATTTTGCTATCCATTGCAGTCTTTATCTTACGTTGGATTGAGCAAATTAGGCGTATCTTTCAGCTCACATCTGCCTATGCATTATGGCATCATTCATCGTAGTCATGCATGTTAGCTAGCCATTCATCTATAATTGTGTATCGCTCAGATTTCAGTTTTAGCCTCGTAGCGTCTTCTGCTGATAAATTCAAACATAATATAGTGTGTTGTACACAATTTTCTGATTTTCCTTGCTTCAGTAAGGGGCACAGTTTAATTTCACACCGACAATATTTCTGTGCGCATGTGATTCTATGACCAGATGACTTTACGATTTTGATTATAATGGACACTCTTAGTTGCTGCAGTGTATGAATAATTCATTTGTTGGAGTGTGTCTAATTCTATCAGAGATCATTTAATAGTGGTCAGTGCCATTTCCTTACCAGATTTGGCTGCCAGGCTAGGCTGACAGCAGTGTTATTTCTATGAACTGTAACTGTATCTGAAATAGCATAATTACTGAAAAATGTTTGTCAGTTAACTGTAACTGAAACTGAAAATTGCTGAATAACTTAAACCGTAATAGAAACTGATAAACAAAACTCTATAACTGAAAAAACACAAAGCGTTCATTTGAAAATAAAACATAAGTGTTTTTTCTTTACTTACTTCTGAAACATCGGTTTTTCCTTACTTACTTGTTGAATAGTAATCCTACTCTAGTCTATGCTTAGTTTCTGTGCTGATTTTTCCCGATTCCTTTCGTAGTGTTGTCGTTGATTAATGTTGGCGCTAAATCGTAAAACAGTCGACGACTACGAGAACATTGTTCAAGTAGAAATTGGCATGTGGGAATATTTTGTTTATGAAGCGGCAGTAGACAAGAGTTGATGTTTTGTTCGCACTGTTGCTGGCAATGATGCCGAAAAACACGAGTGTGGATCGACAGACCTATTATCAAACTCTGGCACAAGCATACATTGAGCGTCTTTTCTCAGTTTGTGGGGATTTATGTGCATGAAAGCGGAACTGAGCAAGTGTTAATCAAGAACATCGTGTTTTCCTTTAAAGTAAATCGACAATCCGTTGATTTGCTGCATAAATATTTCTGGTAACTGTTTATAATACTTGTGGTCAGTGTGTCGGTAGTCGTAACTTATGAAAATAATAACTGAATCTGTAACTGAAAAAATAACTGAAACTGACGAATCGCTTTGCAGTTAACTGTAACTATAACTGTAACTGAAAAATCATAAATTTGATAACTGTAACTGAAAAATTATATATAATATATTTGCAGATAATTAGTTTCCATAGTCTAGTGCATTTCTTAAACACTGTATTTTAATTCTTCCTTGTAGATCACATTTGCGCATGTTATTGTCAATTCTGTTTTTGTTATTTCCGTTATTGTCCTTTCATTTTTTTATATGTTTACTAAGTCGACGAGCAGTTAAGTTTCATAGTCCATTTCCCAGGACCATTTTCGTCGTTAGCGCATCGTCCAACGCCTCCACCTAACTCAGCGACCTCCTCTTCCTTCATCGCCACTCTCCTTCGCTACGAGTCGCCATCAGACCTTCGTCTTCCAGATTCCGTGTGCCAGCTGCGCTACCTCTTCGTGAAAGTGTCATCTACAACCCAGGCCACAACCTGCGTGAATAGTACTGGGAGATCTCCTCGTTACTCAGTGCTGTGATCATCAATCATCTGACGTTCCAAGAACATCACGTCTACAACGTCGCATACGCTCGACAAAACAATGTAACTTTAAAAGTGTTTTCACCTCACCATCAATCGCAGTCTGCTAGCCACTTGAAAGGACGTTGGTCGTCATCGTGACAGTCACTGCGTATGTATTGTCTTAACTTTGAGCACTGAACGCTCTCCTCTCGCGCGTCTCGGCGTGTACCGTTCGATGCATCAGCCTCAAAACCGAACTTGCCAAAGACATTCCGACGTCTCTCGACCAAGCGATGTCGCAGACAACTCCAACATTCACCTACTATGAGGTCACGCTTCGCTTGACAGACTTTTATATGTTCGTCATCACGCTTCTGTACATCAGATTCCGCGACATCTGTCTACTAGGTCTGCGCTCCACCTAGTTTTCGCAAGCACCTCCAGACATTTGGACTGACTCCGATCAAGTGCCATCGATCACGACAATTCATCAAGCCGAGAAATCCACGTCTTCCATTTCAACGTCGGAAATTTCGTTTCCATTCTTCCACCGAGTGTCAGGACCTTGTTGCCTCGTCGCTTCATCACGTGGCCCACACACCTACGAACTTTCCACCCGTCGACCCCGAGAGTCTCAGGTGCCATTCCTCGTTCACCCTTCACCCTTGTCCAGTCCCATTCCGCTTTTTAGTTTGTAGTTTAGCTTGTATATTCAGATTGTTTTATCAGCTGTGTATCGTTTTGTCTGCTTTAACATTTTACTGGGAAATCCTATTATGTAACTATTACTGTTGCTTAGAACATGTTTTATTGCTGTTAAGCGTTATCCGCATTCATCGCCCATTGATCGTTTTGCTTTGATTTTCACCTGTGCTTGTTTCATTGACATCCATCACCAACCACGATTATCGCACATTGGCACTGTTGAAGTATAGTTCCATCGTATAGATCATCTTACTTTATCTCACAAAACATACACACTCGCCTGTTTGCTATACATAGCTTTAATCGAGAATGTTGAGTAATTCGTCGTTGCTCATCTCATCATCAGGCCCGCCCTTTTCTCTCTTATTGAAGTAGACTTGTATGACTATAATTATTGGCTCCGTCAATAACCTGAATTTGGACAAAATGTAATGTAATGTAATGTAATGTAACAAAACATTTATAAAGCGCCACTTAAGAGTCTCTCAGAAGCGCTCAAAATGACATCTTATCTCATATATTTCCCTCTATAAGACTTGCTGACCCAGCTTTAACAAGCCTGTTTGCTATACATGTTTTGTTTATCCTAGTTTCTGAGCTTGTTTCGTTTGCAAGATCATACGTGTCTGATTTTAATATCTGATTGTTCTAAGTTTATGTGCCTGGACGCACGATTTATTGAGAAACAACTGCGAGGACGTAGGATACCCTCCATTGCTGTGTCCCGTTGAGTATTTGACCCGTTGTTCAAGCCCCCCACCAAGATGCACGCAGCGAATTCATAGATTTAAGTGGTCTTGCGATCTTATTTGAGTTTTTATTTCCACACTCTTTATTGTCACGCATTCGTGGCTCAGTCAGATGTTGATTTTTGATAGCAATTGGTAATGTAAATGTTCGCGCAAAGATCTAGGTACACATAACTTGTTGCAAGCTCCGGCTGTATTTCAGATTCTATCAGCTCCTAGAAAACAGGTACACTAATCGAGTAATGCAAGTCAGACGCAGCCACGGTCAAATTTCGAGACACACCATTGTCCAAGGATAGAAATAGTTTTTTGTATGTTTGCCCAGTTGATAATATGGCTATGTTTTGACTTTCCTACGTCGGATTATTTTTGTTTTCAACGTTTACTATTGAGTCGATTTTTTCTTTGTTTAATTTTTTGCCATCAGTTATCGTGCGAACTTCTGTTACCGTGTCGCTTCTTTTAACATAACATAACATAACATAGGTTTTTTATTGCTCCCAAAAAAAGTACAGTAACAAATCATCATATTTCAAATAATGCATTTTGCATTCGTTCATGAACCTGTAGTAATTCTTCCATTCATTTTTCGATTGTGTCTTGATTATTCGTCGTCATTATTTGAAACTTTTTACATGTACCCCGGTACCAGCATTTATTCACGTAGTTTTTGTTAGCAGTTTATATATTCCGACATTTTATGCTTTTTAGTTCGCTTTGTTTATCATTGTCAGTTATTGCTTTTGCTTATTAATTTTTGGTATTTTCGATTTCACCATGCACACCTTTTTGGGTGAATTTCTGGGTTCTAGTCGCGAAACCAGGAGGTCTCGTTTTCCATGGCTGGACGGACTATAATGGCGCTAATATAGAACAGATACATGAAGATACATAGGTGGCCACCCACATTACCTGCCATTCTTCTTTGGTATTGGCAATATGTGTGTTTCATCAACGACAGTGTGTGTGTCATATCGGTTGAAGTTATCATCACTTATATCCGGCCGAAGCGATCCATCTTCCCGACAGGTCCCTGGCCCATGCGCCCGGGGTAGGGACCATGTTCGGTCGGTTCTGCCAGATTAGTTTGCACCCGAGACTTGAACCCCGGAAGTACCACGTGACCAACCCAAGCGACGAAAATAAGCCCGCGCAAACCCAGATCACTTCATTCTTGCGGGTGTCATTGCCTACATGAATCGTTGTGTGGCTGATGATCGTTTTCTCTTAATTCCGGTACGATAGTTAATTCTTATTCGTATGTTTATTATGACTTCATTGCTTTATTTTTATTATCTTGATTTCAGTTATCTATCGCTAGAATTTATCGCTTACATTAAATTACTTTTATATTTTCATCGAGTGAATTTATTCATATAAGCAGTGTTTCCGTTAACGCCCAAATGGCCGTTTTTACGTCCGTAAAAAACGTCCAAAACGTCCACATTTTTCAGTGTGACAGCCAAAATACATGAGCTACGTCCAAGCAAATTCTAGACCAGGGCGAAAATACGTCCTCTTTTGGACTCTAATGGAACACTGCATATTAGAGCTAGTTCCCGAGGCTCAGTCCAATAAGTCTACCGAGAATAAGTCGGTAGACTTATTCTCGTAGAGGAAACTTAATGATGACCATGAGGTAGGTCATTATATATAGAAGTTGACTGACACCCAGATGAGATGTGCGACTTTGGAGAAAGAAGCCTGTTGTTATGTTTGGGCTCTAAATCAGTTAAGAGAGATAAATATTGGATCTAAAGTTCACATCTTTACCGATCACAATCCTTTGACTTTTCTGACTTAATCTATGTCTAAGTCTGCTAAACTTGTGCGTTACACTTTGGCACTGTAAACTTTTGATGTAGAAGTTAATTATAAGAAAGGACGATTAAATGTTATAACTGACTGTCTTTCTAGATTATAATATTTCTTGAAGAATTAGAGATAGGCCTAAACGGCATATTGTTCATTGTCCAGTGTTACGTTGATTCCATAATTTAATATTTGAGGATTTCGCTAATTTTTAAGTTCAATTTGCTCAATCTAAAGAGAGGGGAGGTTGTTAAATCAAATCAAATCAAATTTATTGTAGTCGATGAAAAAGTACAAGCATATTCACGTAGTATGTAAGTACGATATTGTAGGTAACAAATGAAGATCAGTACCAACAATGTCAAACTGAGAGCAAAGATATGCACAGGTTAGCCTATTCTAGAGTCTAAGATCGATGCATAAAGAGAAGAAGCACGTAAGGCTTATCTCGTCGTCCCCAAGTAAGTAATACAGTGTGTCAAAATAAGGATCAACATTGTGGCTAGTGTGAAGTCATAGGTTCTGTAAAGATTGTACAATTCTTGCGTTTGTAGATGCATTTTGTAGGCCAACTTAAAAGAATTAAGAAAGATCAGGGAACGTGTGACGTCTCGCTCTAATTATCCTCCGTCCATTAGCCAATCAATCAGAGTTTATCTAGTACCCTTCAACAGTCCTGATCAGAAGCGGGCCCGACCCAGGCCAAGCGGAAGAAGGCAGTGTTAAAGTAGCAGATTAAACTGAGAGCAGGTATTGAGTTCAGGAGGTGGAATATTTTCAAACAGTTTAGGCACAGAACAGCCTTAATATGACGCCTCGTAGTAATTATCTCAATATCTAGCCAGTATTGATACACATTAACAAACTGTAGAAATTGATGTTTGCTCCTGATCAGACTAATAAGGATTTAGTTCTTTCCAGATAAATAATCAAAATACTTATTGTCCAAACACCTTCACAGTCATAAACACAGCTCGTTAAAAACATGCTGTACTAAAGTTCTTCGGATTTTGTGTAAGAAAATGTGTCCACTACGACATATTTGCTATACTAGAAACACATAATGACCCATTGACACTAGTTGCATAGCAAATGATGAAGATGACGATGATGATGATGATGATGATGATGACGACGACGATGATGATGACGACGACGACGACGACGACGATGATGATGATGATGATGATGATGATGATGACGACGACGACTAAGATGTAATAACTTTAGATTTAAACATAAAATACGCGGACTAATTTAATTGACATCGAAGCACATTGCACATAGGCCTACAGTTCACATGTGTGAGCAAGCTGCTGATACATGTGCGCTGGCTGTCCGTTCTCAAGAGGATACATAGCCTTCAAAGTGGACACACTGGCATACAGGTGTCTATACTGATTGGCGCCACCATACTCAGCCAGGTGTCGATTGCTTTCTGGAACGATGTCTCAGGTAGGTCCGGGAATTCCAAATGGTCTGGAATGCGATGCAAGTCGAAACAGGTGTGCCAGAACTTTCCATCGAAACTTTCAGGAAAACTTTACTGTTTATATCACCTGACAAAGCTGAGCGCATTTGAGGTGTATGCACTTTATATATTAACCTGAACTTTATCAATCCTATAGTGATAATAATAATAACTAACGGTAACACCAACATTCTTCATCACTATCCCAGTAGCATTCATCGGATGACGCAAACTCTTCCTCATCCTCTTCCTCCTCTTCTTCCTCTTCTTCGCTAATTTGCTCATCCCTCTCTTCATTGTTATCTCCTTGCTCGTGACCTTCGTCCTCAAAGTAGAGAGGATATTTAGACAGCTGGAGAATCGCTAGGTACGTTCTAGAGTATGAGAGAGGAGTAGCTAGTTTCTCCATTAGTTGTTCTCTATCAAAGCGTTCGAGAAGAGGTTCAGGCTTCGGAAGCTCAAGACTCAGATCGGTTTCAGACGATGAAATGCTATGATACAGGTGGTAAATTTCATCGTAACGGCTTGTAGCATTGATTTGCCCACGTTGCTCATAAACATTTTCACAGAACAGTATCTTAATATGATTCGATTTAAGATATTCGCCAATCGGTAAAATGAAAGACGGCATCATGTAACACGGACAGAAATCTTGAAGGTTAAAGTCAAGATAACATTTGAGTAATTTTTCAACCCAGAAGTGGAGCTCTTCAACGCGTCCTCCTAAGCAATTACCTGAGCGGAAATATTTCAGGTAGTCTTCTGGCATGCCTTTGTAAGGTGGTCGTCCGGACCGTTTTGAATGTAGCGGATCCAGGGCTTCGTTGCAATATAAAAAGCATGTCTTCAATATATAAGTATGTCCTCGACTGTTCTTGATCAACTGTTTTCCAACCATATAGGCTGCTTTTGCTATTTTAGTACTGTCTTTGATAAGTCGACTTTCTATTGGTGCAAACGAAATCCTAGCACATGGGTCAGTGAACGGAATCCAAGGATACTTGCGATGCGGTTGATCAAATACCAAATTGCAACCGTCCACTTTCAGTTCATCGCTTATGTCCGGCAGTGCATCCTCTGGCCACCAATTGTCTATGTGAATACAAGGAACAATGTCAATTGATATCTCTTTGAACATGTAGTTTCCATCAAGCGGTCGATTCAGAGTCAGTCGTAAATTTGTACAAAGGCTATTCGGATTGAGGCCACTTGACCTACGGTCGTTGAAGTCATTATCACATCGCCAGTCTAATTCGAAAAGATGTTCGTTTTTCAGAAACGTCGGATCTTTAAGGACTTCACCAAGAACTAATTTGAACTGTGCATTTAACTTGTTTGTTAAGAGAATGCCTTCAGCGTTGAAGAAATCGTCGAATTTCTGGTTTGTAATGTGATCCTTTGAATGCTTTTTCTTAAGATGAACAAAACCGGCTGGGAGTATTGGCGATGGAAAAACGTCACACAATTCGCTAAATTTTGTCAGAACCAAATCAAAATCGTATTCATCTGGGAAATCTATTTTCGTTTCTTCGAAAGCACTTCCAACAAACATTGGTCGACATTCGAATCGTCGATCATAGTTTTTAATTCCATCCACGATTCGTTGACAAAGTTTTTCAATTCTTTGCTAAGGAGATCTGAAATCTTATTGTTATTTGCGAAGTTTGCTTTATTCAATATCGTGCCAACGACCGTTTTCGCGTAATCTGATGTTTCATTTGAAATGCATGGAAAAATTCCATATTGAAAATTCATCGACTCCCGCAGAGACGATTCAATTTGCAGTAGTTCAATAATATCCGATATCCGAACAACTTTCTGTTTAATGTATACTGATTGACTCCCCGCTTATCATATTTGCGAGTCATGTATTCCTCTTTATTTCTTATTTCTGGATTCGCGTTGCTCTGTAACAGCGTCGTCACGTCTTCTAAGCAGCCATCTCGTGCCGCAATATGCAAAGCAGTATTGAAAGTATCTGTATCTGAATTAGGGGTCTGCGGGTATACCCGTACCCGCGGGTTTACCCGTACCCGACCCGTACCCGCGGGTCGGGTACGGGTCGGGTACAGGTCGGGTAGACATTTCACGGGTCGGGTCGGGTACGGGTAGGAGCATTACGGGTACGGGTATACCCGGTTTTACCCGTACCGAACTGAAGTTTTGGCGTTACATGTAATTGTGAGTCATGCACCTTCAAAGACTTATTATAATGGCGGTATCCAGTTTAAGTACCATATTCTTGTTTTGACCTATGTCCGTGCGCCTTAGTGAGCTTGACATTCATTTATAGATGTTCAATTTAAAGTTACAAAATGGCTTGTTTCAATTAGCACAATCCAATCGTAGTGTTTTACATATGACCCCATCTCATCCGAGTTTCAGGCCCGACAATCGGTGTCAGAGGTCGCTGACGCCGACCCTGGCAGTTCAGCAGCCGTGTTTTCTTTAAAACAGGTTGACGCAGTTACAGTAGTTGAGAATAGGAATAGTTGAAACACCAAGTCTGTAACCCCTTTCCCTCTGAGAAATAAACTACTCAAATAGCGGTATTTTGTTCCAAACTTCCGTGTTATGGCTGGCTGAATATTATTTTTTAGCCACCATAGGTAAGTGTAATCCTTCAGGCTCTAAGAACCTATCGGAAATGTTTTGTCGTTCTGGAGCTAAAGGTCATCTTCACCAGTCAAATGTGTAAAAGTGCAACGAAAAGCTGAATCGTTGTGTGCAAATTGAAAGACGCTGAAAGAGGCGTGCTGTCTCCTGCGGGTCCCCCGAAACAATTTATTATTATTATTATTATTATTATTATTATTATTATTATTATTATTATTATTATTATTATTATTATTATTATTATTACTGTGATCATCACCATGATCGTCAGACTATAATTATTACTACCACATGCTTTGTAAGACCATTGGACTGGTATGCCAGCTATAGGGACTAGAATTATGGGAAGTCCTATTTATTACGTGGCGGGTACAGTACGGGTACGGGTATACCCGCGGGTACGGGTCGGGTTGGGTAGTAATTTCGAGTACGGGTCGGGTACGGGTACGGGTAGCAGTCCTGTGTTACGGGTACGGGTCGGGTAGCAAAAATGCTCTACCCGCAGACCTCTAAATTCTGAATCCATCGTATGAGCTTTTATGACGATGGACTTCAACGCGAGTAACTTCACGAATCTCTAAAACTCGTGATCGTTTCTTCGTTAAACCTTATAAATAAGACTGCGGATTTTAACGATTAATTGTTAGAAATCTTTTCGATTAATTTCGGCTTGTTCGATTAACTTGTTTACTTATTTCGTAATGTCGACCGGCCCATTTCCGAACTAAACAATATGTCAAACAATGATAATGTGTGTCATTGTGTGATAATGAGTGGTTATGCTGATAGAAAATTCGAAATATCAACTTCAACTCGCATGTGGAATTATTTTAGGTTTTTGTAGAAAGAAAGTAGTCACTGATTGTGTGACTACATTTTTAACAGTTTGTCACGCTCTACATAGCAGGTAGCCCTAATAAATTCGTTAAATTTTATTGACTAATCGAAGTTAAATTTTGAAGATTTATCTGTCAATTTCCTTTGTGAGTACCATCTCAGCTCAAAATTAATAGGCTCTATGTGATGTGTTGCTTGGTCAAAATTTATGCATAGACTTTGTGAATATTTGTTACAGACGTTTAAACTAGTGGTTGATCAAGCACAAAAATACAAACGTGGGTCAATAAGTTAAAGGGTCTCCAGTGGCAACGAGCCTTTGTTGTGAATGCACGCAAAGATGTAAACAGATAAGGAGGTTCATATTTTCCAGCATTTCGTAGAGTCTAGACGGTCTTCAGAAAAGTCTTGGAAAGGTCTTTCTAGGTTCCTCAAAGCCACTTTACTTTCCCAATCCAATTTTAAATAAATACTTAAAATTTCGAACAAGTCTTGATCCTCTAGGATACCGCCAAACACAAGGCTAAACTCATATTCATGGTTACCAATGTAGCCTTCCGTCCATCACGTGTATTATTTGAAATAGTGTCTGACTTTACGCAAATAGCTGCCTTCAGATTTACATTAGTCCATGAATAAAGGCAGGAATCTATAATCTCGTGGCGTATCGATCATCCCAAGAAGCTGATGTCTATTATATGATCTTTTATAATCAAAGAGTTTATGGACGAATTTCTTCCATTTTTACTGTTATTATGTAACGTTATTTGTTAGAGCCCTGGGTCGGGTGCGCCTCTGAATCTCTGAGTGGTGCTATACAAATGTTCAGTTACAATTACAATTACAATGATCGGCATTGGTAGAGACAGCCCTGAAGCTGATTTGTTGCTATTTAACGAAACTATGTCATAACAATGATGATTAGCGTCGACATCCTCCTTTCTCTAGGCTTGGGAGTTGGGACTGGCACTGCCAGAGTACGAGCAGTGGTGGAGTAACCTCTGAAGCTTCTGCGCGTAGCCATTTCGGCACCTTTCAGAACATCCTGAAAACCATGGATAAACCCACAGGCTGGGAATTTCCTTCCTTTCCTTTCCGTTCAATGAAATTGGCAAATTGCTCTGAGGCAACTATAATCGGGTTTTGGACTTTCAGCGATAAACGACAATAAGGCTTATCGACATTCAGGATGTCGCTGTAACAGTCGCTGGAGAAAGACTGCATGAGACAGTTAGACTGGATTTGAATTGTTAAAGTAGGGGAAGATTGTGTTTGATGTTCAAAAGAAAGTGAACGTACCGTCGAATTGTTCAAGGTTAGCCAACTTATATTTTTGGTTTGCAGTGTAATTAATAGGCTGCTGTGGGTGCTCAATTTTTTGACAGCTGCCATTGGTCTGCCATTCACTTCTTATTTATTATTCATGATGTATTCTGGCGCCGACGTTCCTCTGTGTTCCTTTGTATTAGTTTGAGCGTTATTAGGTTTTGTAGTTCATTTCCTACTGTTATTCATTGAAAAACATGGCAAATTAAGCTGATGTCGTAATGTGCAACAGTACTGCTTGTCGAACTGCTACTATCCCAAACGAATAGACGTTTCGTCTGTACAAAATTCGACATAATCGTAATCGTAATCGTAAACTCGAAACTTCTACAGCGCCCACAAAAGCGAAGTCGCGGGAACTAGCTTATTCACAGGCGCTCAATCAAAACAAAATCGATAGGCAGGGGGTCAAAATCCAGAGAGTCAGGCAGGCAGACAGAGAAATTAGGAGCTAAGAATTCTCTTCTTCAGTTTTCTGTTTAACTACTCTTTTTCACATGCTTAAAAGACCAGCCGAAATCACAAGGACTACTTCCTCCAGCGTACAGTTACGTTTTCAGTATTATAGTCGTCAGCAGCGCTGCTAATCCAGCTCCAGTCATCCCCGTCTTCAAAAGAAGTTCCGGCTGCCGCCCTCCGTGATATCAACTTACTTTGGCTTAGGCGTCGGCTCCAAGGCCGAAGAGGATGTCGGTGTCAACATCACGACGGGCGGAGGCAGCCGTCGACCCCGGGTATAATACCAGAGGTCCATGTGGCAGCCCACCGCCTTACCAGACGCTATACCAGTGCCTACCGCAAACATTCACCGAAGCCGATCTGCCGGGTCAAGCCACATAATTATACTTTAGTAGACATTATGCGGAGCCCCTCCCCTTTTTTGTAACTAGGTCAAAAAGCGCCACCCGGCCGCTACAGAGGTAGAAAATTCGCATGGATAGCATGTTTGTGATAGTATCATCATCATCATCATCATCATCAGTTCCTGACGCCAGCCACTTGGCGGCGATGTGTACGAATAAATGACCTCCATTGTCCTCGGTCTCTTGTAAAGTCCATTGCTCCCCTTATAGTCTAGGCTTGGAATTTCAAAAGGGCTCTAGAAATCACTGTTAGAAGCAAATCATGTAACAATTTGCTACCGGGTGTTTCTAGACTAATTTGACCCTGCTGAAAACGAAAATGGCGGATAGCAACCTGGATTTTTAGCGGTTGCATGGGAAAACAAGATGGCGGCCAAAATGGTGGCCAATAGCTTCAAACTGCTATAAGTGAAGTATTGTATGTGATGGAAACATGATTTTAGAGTCTAAATTAACATTTTCGGGGTCAAGGAATGCGATGGAACTAAATACACATATGTAGCACCGCCAGAAAACCAAAATGGCGGTCAAAATGGCGGCCATTTTCTTCAAATGGCTTTAAGTGAAGTATTATATGTGATGGAAACATGATTTTAAAGTCTAAATTAACATTTTTGGGGTCAAGGAATGCGATGGAACTAAATACATGTATGTAGCACTGCCAGGAAACCAAAATGGCGGCCGGCCAGTATCTTCAAATGGCTATAAGTGAAGTCATGTGTGTGATGGAAACATGAACTCAGAGTCTAATCTAACATTTTCGGGGTCAAGGAATGCGATGGAACTAAAGACACATATGTAGCACTGCCAAGAAACAAAAACCAAGATGGCGGCCAAGATGGCGACCAATATCTTCAAATGGCTATAAGTGACGTCATGTATGCAATGGAAACATAATGTTAGAGTCTAAATTAAAGTTTTTGGGTCAAGAAATGCATTGGAACTAAAGACACATATGTAGCACTGCCAAGAAACAAAAATGACAGTTTAACCGCCATTATTTGTAGCCTTTGATTGCATTTTAACCATTTTATACATTACGTATGCAATATTCGTGTTTCATGACTTGACTATTTCAAGCATTGTTGCAGTCAATGCCATTGCGCATAAGTGTACATGGCAATTTCGCACATCGACAGCAGCAGCTTTCGGAGATAAACTTACCAACTTCGCATGATTTACAGTAGACAAACTCTAGACACAACTGTGGCACCGGACCAATTGTAGACCATAGTGGTACGGAAACATTTTCTTCATCCATACTCCATCCTGATGAGGCTGGTGTCGGAGCATCAATATGCAGAAGATAGGCCTTTTCCAAAATGACAGTTTGGTAATGAGCACATTTGCTGCCCAATGGTGTCACTGCATGGTGGAAGAGAATCATTCTGTTTGGTTCTCCCCAAAAAAATATCGTGCTGCATCGCATGTCTTGACGTTGTCATTTGTTTTATACAATCTTACCACAAATTCGTCTACATTCACTATAGCATTCCCTGACGGGGGAATGTTCCCCAATGTAGAAAGTAAGTGGGAACTTTCAAAGTATGTTTTCCATGTATTCTTTGTGCTGATCCCTGCTAAATAATCACATCACATCCAGTTATGGCATGAAAAGCCAATATATTTTTCGTTATTTGATCCTCCATACTTGGAGCAATTGTGTGAATTGGAATGAACTTCCGCTTTGCTGATGTTCCTGCCATCACCCACATCTCTTCACATTTAAAGCGTTGATAGTGATGCAGCAACAGCAGAATCACGTCGGTATCCCTTGCACAAAAGACCACGGTTTTCAGGTTTGTCTGTGAAGCATGCACAATTGTTCTGGTATCAGCTTCTTCGTGTGTTGCTGCCAAGTTAGACACATCAGACCCGGCAGTAGACAATTGTATTGTATTGTATACTGTATTTGATGATTTATAAAGCGCTTATCATAGCATAAGCCTTTCAGAAGCGCTCCCAGTGCGAAGTACTCCGAGAGAAAAGGAAGGTTTCAAGGTGAGAGAAAGAGGTATAGACAATGCCTTATCTTCTTCCACGAAGACACCAGCAACAACTCAACTACATCTATATCACCATATGTGGCTGTTGAAAGCTGAATGGATAGGAATGCAGCTAGATCAAGCTTGTTTTCAGGCATAGCAAGAAAATTCGACCAATTTTTTGCAATAGAACACTTCCACACTCTATATAGCAACGGATTGGATGTAATGTCTTACAGCATTTCCCTCTGGTTCCACTCTTTACTGACAATGCCCCGTGTCGATCAAAGACAATATCGACCCTCCTGTAACCAAAAGAAAGTTTCTTCACATGCGTAACCACTGTATCTGCCAGGTCACCAAATGTCTTCGATTTCGGAGGTTTCCCTATTGCTTATACCATTGCTTGTCCATCAACAATTAAATGTGATGACTCTGTTAGAGAAATGCTGAGTGGACATGCTACTTTTTCAGTGAGTGTCTGCAAAAATGAGGACTTGTCACCCGCTCTCATTTTGCCTTTACCATCCACCAATGCCAATGATTTTGAAAGAAGTTCAGGGCACAGTATTGTTGCAATATCCATGGCATGGGACGATCGGCTTCATATGCTGTGAAGAGTCGCTGCATGATATCACGATCTTCCTTTACAATTTTATCGGTGTTCCTTTTCTTGGTTGAAGAACACTTCTTGTACAAGTCGTGAAATGTAGGAGCAGTTTTTGAAGGGATCATTGACTTTCAAACATTGACGGACAAAAAAATTATTGTCAATCGAAGTCTATCAAAAAGAAACAAAATGGCTCAATACATGTAGAATCATTTTTTAACAATTTTTTACACTAAATAATGCAATCTCGAATTTCAAAATATTTGAGTTTAGTTTATTACCAGCTTTTTAGTAGCTTTAAACATTAAGCATTTTATACATTTTTAGCATTTCTTAATGTTTTTGCTACCATTTGGAAGGGTCTGTGTTGATTGATTGCAGAAAAATTTCTTGACGTCAACTTTTACCGAACCCCTCCTTCCTTGTCAACAACTGTCAAACTTTTCCAAACCCCTCCCCCTATTTTGTTGACATAATTAATGGACTTGTACAAGTCGTGAAATGTAGGAGCATTGCTCTTCTTCAAGAGATCATTGAATTGGCACAGTTCCAGTGTCATTGTTACGAAGTCTATCAGATTGTGTAACTTTGTCATGTGACTCATGCCCTTGTTTCTTTGCATTAAGAAATGAATCGAGTATTGCTGATGTTGCAACGTCTTTTGTTACTGTATTCTGTAGTGGTGTTCCTCACTAATAAAAATATTTACAATTGAAAAAATGTTGTAGTCGAAATGTTACTTCAGACTCTAAAAGCACACTGGCCACCATTTTTTCCGCCATTTTTGTTTCCTGGTAACGCTACATACGTGTCTTTAGTTCCATTGCATTCCTTGACCACGAAAATGTTATATTAGACTCTAACATCATGTTTCCATTGCATACATGACTTCACTTATAGCCATTTGAAGATATTGGTCGCCATCTTGGCTGCCATCTTGGTTTTTGTTTCTTGGCATTATATGTGTCTTTAGTTCCAGTGCATTTCTTGATCCAAAAACTTTAATTTAGACTCTAACATTATGTTTCCATTGCATACATGTCGTCACTTATAGCCATTTGAAGATATTGGTCGCCATCTTGGCCGCCATCTTGGTTTTTGTTTCTTGGCAGTGCTACATATATGTCTTTAGTTCCATCGCATTCCTTGACCCCGAAAATGTTAGATTAGACTCTGAGTTCATGTTTCCATCACACACATGACTTCACTTATAGCCATTTGAAGATACTGGCCGCCATTTTGTCCGCCATTTTGGTTTCCTGGCAGTGCTACATACATGTATTTAGTTCCATCGCATTCCTTGACCCCGAAAATGTTAATTTAGACTTTAAAATCATGTTTCCATCACATATAATACTTCACTTAAAGCCATTTGAAGAAAATGGCCGCCATTTTGACCGCCATTTTGGTTTTCTGGCGGTGCTACATATGTGTATTTAGTTCCATCGCATTCCTTGACCCCGAAAATGTTAATTTAGACTCTAAAATCATGTTTCCATCACATACAATACTTCACTTATAGCAGTTTGAAGCTATTGGCCACCATTTTGGCCGCCATCTTGTTTTCCCATGCAACCGCTAAAAATCCAGGTTGCTATCCGCCATTTTCGTTTTCAGCAGGGTCAAATTAGTCTAGAAACACCCGGTAGCAAATTGTTACATGATTTGCTTCTAACAGTGTCATTTTGAGATTCCAAGCCTAGACTATTAGTGTCAGTCCAAGTGATGTTATGTCTTCATTTATATTGTCTATCCAGCGTTGTCTTGGTCTGCCTTTGTGTCTTTTCCTTCAAATCTTGCGTGTAGTGCCGCGCAGGCCCGGGTTAACCATTGGTGCACACGGAGCACGTGCTCCAGGGCCCCCGACGAGAAAGGGGCCCCCAATCCCAAATAAGAGTAATTTTTTCTGCATCTCAAAACGCAAATTGAATTCACTTATTCACTTTTGGTGAAAAAAATTGAATTCATATTTGTTAAAGTACGGCGACAAGTCACATTATTTTCCACTCAGCCTTAAACTTCTCAGATATCTGGAGTTAGTTTGGGTGAGGCTAGTACTAGTCAAGGGAGTCTAGAGTCTAGACTAACCACGCTTCGGTATACGTATCTCTGTTTGTCTTTGTACCTATCTCTTCGTTCTTCTCTTTTATTCCTGCCGTGGACTTTCAACAGCATGCCTTCAGCCAAGGGCTCCTATATAAACCAGAGGTCCGTGCTTCAGCTCACCGGGCGAACCAGGTCGGGGTCTATATTTAGTACTCCATGACCAGGTTCAAGCCACGACTGGCGGCCGCCTAGGGTCATAAGTCAATGTAATTTGAACTATTATCGAATGTATACATAGCCTTCGTAATCGTAATCGTAATCTCCAAACTTCTAAAGCGCCACTCGAAAGCCAAGCGCAGGGCACCAGCTTATTCACGAGCGCTGCGTCTAGTCAAAAGGGTTATCCGAGAGAGTAGTCCGAAGGAGGTCCGAGTCCGGTTTCCAGAGGATCAGAGGGGTCAGAGTAGCTGCTAAGGTGGGTGTCGTTTACGTCGAGAGTTGGAAGGTAGATGATCGGTTGAGTCGGGGTAAGAGTTCTTGAAGAGGAGAGACTTTAGTTTCGAGTGGAAAGCATTGGCAGTGATGGATAGAGGAGCCTGATGCGGATGATGGTGGGTGGTTGGAGATGATGGTGGAGGAACCGAAAAAGTGCGTTAGGGGGCCTTTGGGCGTTCATGCATTATGTGTAAGTAAGTATTATGTATGTGTGTGCGTACTGTATGTATGAATGTATGTATAATCTAATACATATATATATAAATGTATATGTGTATACATATTATATGTAGTATGCATGTAAGACAGAGAACCGTTTCTATCTCATTCGTATCCATCTATTATTCAATCTATCTATCAGTCGTTAAATCTACAGCTACGGTAACTTTGCTGTAGTTTTAGTCATTATAAGTTAAACTTAAAGTATTGAATAATCATTCAATAATGTCGAGCACTTGCAAGTACATGTATGCCAGAGGGCTTTTGAAAGGGCTGAAAAGCTTGAACAAGGAAGCGAAATCTCAAAGTGTTAACTAGCACCTCAAAACTGACGACGTTCTTTCAAAGTAGCCTAATAGTACTGCATCGCAGTCTGATTATGATAGTGTGTCTTTGACTGATTGGAGAGGCTAGTGATGATAGTGAGCCGGAAATAGTCGGCAGATCGATCGCTGACGAACGTGACGATGATAATTTGAGTTCTAAAGACAGGGTACATGGAAATGAAATTTCTGCAACTTCAAGTATATATGAACGTATTCTGTCACATATGCCGCCGTTTTATTTCCGTATAGGGCTTATCTCTACACTTGCAGCGTCTTGTTGCGGCTTCTATTGGATTCGTTACACTTATAAACGAGGCTTTTATCAAGTGCCACGTAAAAATCTAATGAGTTTACTTACGAATGGATTTTCGCACAAAAAGCAATTTGCTGATAGTGAAGAATGTGATGGAGAAACTGAAACTGCGACAACTAAATGTAAATTAAGGCGGTGTGACAGTGAAGCTGAGAAGGTTGATGAATCAAAAGCTGGTAAGTATGAATGAGAAATCTCGTAGGCCTACTGTCTGATATTGTAGAAGAATATGCTAGGCCTATATTCAAAAGTAGTGATGGTGCAATGTTAGGAAACAAAAAGTTTGATAGCATTGTTAAAAAGGTATTAGGCCTATCTGTTTCTTCAGCTGATTGTGATAGATGATTCAGTCAAAGTAATGAATCTCTATCAAACCAGTGGAAGAAACCGGTTGATCGTTACATCTATGACTTACTAATGATTTGTATAAATGGTCCACCTCTCGCCCTATGGAATGCCGAGAAGTACGTTATTAGTTGGTTGAAGTCGGGCAAACATGGAGCCATGGACAAAAGCAGCAGGCTTGCCAAGGACATCTGAATTAGCTAGTAGGCCTAACTGTAGCGTAGCCAGCAGTGGCGGCGCCAGGATTTCCGGTTTGGGGGGCTGTAGCCCTAAGCCCTTCCTTTTCTCCCCTCCCTCTTTTCCCCTTCCCTGTACCTCCATCCAGAGGCGCAACCACGGTCCAGAAGTTGGGGGGACCTAATAGAATGTCTGAGGGGGGATTGCGAGCGCCGAAGGCGCGAAGCTGCGATTGCCGAAGGCAAGAAGCCCCTAACGACTAGGGGGTATGGGGAGCGTCGTAAGCTCCCCCATTGGGGTCTGGGGCGGAGCCCCAGAAACTGACGCAATTTTGAGCATTTCATGCCAAATTCAGTACATTTTGGGCTCTAATTTACCTCAAATTTTTCACCGATGATTTCGATATAAAAGTACCTAAACCATCTAGATATGTGAAAAAATATGACTTTATTATATGAATAAACTGAGATTTTAGGTTTTAGAAGAATACCACTCGCAGTCTCAGAAGTAAAAATTGAAATGTCCTCCTAGGCTTCTACCGCGAGCCTTAGTAGAATTTTAAAGCGTGATAAGTAGGCTACAGGTTTAGAGTGAAATAATTATACAGCAACATCCTGCACTGAATTCTTATAGACTCAGTTGAGTTTAGCGGCTTTAGCCTTACTCTGTATTCTATCGGCCAGGTCCAGCGATTTGTTAGGGGACGGACCTACTAGATAACTAGAACGTTCGAGTGGGGGAAATTGCGAGTGCGGAAGGTGCACGTACAGCGTACAGCCGCGATTGCGGAAAGGAAGAAGCCCCTAACGACTATAGGGATACGGGGGAGCGTCGTAAGCTCCGCCAACGGGGTCTGGGGCGGAGCCCCAGACGACGACGCAATTTTGAGCATTTAATACCAAATGGAGTGCATTTTGGGCTCTTATTTACCTCAACATTTTCAAAAGTTGGGGAGCACCGTCCAAGCCTGCCCGAAAGTTGGGGGGGACGCGTCCTACGGGTCCCATAGGGTGGTTGCGCCTATGCCTCCATCCCTTCCCTCTTCTATACCCGACACAAAACCTGCAGACAATGGAATCAATATACTGTACAGAAGTTTGAGCTCTATCACAAGAAAATCTTTAAGATGTTCCCAAATTACTTCTTTCATAGACCCTTACAGCTGTTACTGGGCATTGATTTGAAACAGGTTCTTGCAAGTTTTACTATTCTCCACTTAGATTGATTGAAAAACTATACAATAAACACGTTAAATCCTAATGTTTATTTCCTTGTAAAGCACAAATTTAATGTACATAAGCGACATAAAATCCCTAACAAGTTATTACAGCATTTTGCTACAGGAAAACTTTCAAACATGAATTTATTTGAACTGCAACTATGCCTCCTGTACAAACAACATGATGACAAACTTACATTCCCAATCACACTTTTTGTGTCTGAAATACTTCATGTTGGAATAAAGCCATCATGCAATACTACACCAAACCCATTAAAACATCAACATCATGAAGTTGAAAACACTTTACTTAAGAATTATTATCCATGGCAACACTTGGAAATTCTAGAAAAATAAAAATATAACAAAAAGTTTTTGAAAGAAACTTAAGGAAAACTTCGTAAATCTATAGCAGAAACCCCAAGAAAATAATTAATTAAATATTGATCGCATTAATCTGTTTCCCGCAATCCCGCTATTAGGCCCTTTTGCTTTTAGAACGGAAGTGAGTCAGTCACGCACTCAAGCAACCATAATAATTATAAGAAAGAGGTCGTTGCACGCAACTGAAACCGTAAAGTAAGTAAGAATGTAATCGGTAAAGATTAAAATAGGCCCTGTGAGTCTGTGACCCTGTCCATCATAATCAAGTAATATAATTGCCTCACTGCCCGAGATAGTTGATGATTTCGTTGCCGTTGGTCACTGTTCAGTTGGCTTATTATGAAGTAAGCATTGGCAGAGATTTCCCACTTTTTGTTTGGGGGGGCTGAGCCGCAGTTAGGGGGGGCTAAGCCCCTAGCCCCTTGGCGCCGCCACTGGTAGCCAGAGGGAGTAGGGGAGCGGCCGCTCCCTCTGAGACCATTTTGGCAAAATGTGGGGCCTTTTCGAAATTTATTTATGGCCCAAAAACATACCGGGTTTCGACGGTACCGGTATTGGTATGAAAGTCAAACGGCGTCTAAGAGTGGCGTACCGATCTGTTTTCACACTAGCAAATTTTATTATAGGTCTACGTTTACTGTACTTCCCCAAGTATTGCTGTGCTGTCTGTTGACGTAGGCCTCTGTAAGTATGGACGGACCGAAGGTGTAGAGAGACAGCACTGATTCGAGTGAGCGCAGTGTATCTATCCCTCAGTTCTAAATTCCAAAAGAGTCATACAAAGCGCATGCACAGTCAGTGAGTCATCCGCTATATACATGTATATACATGATTTAACCACTTTAACCACACAGTTTAAACACTTCCATTATCAATTAGAACACATTCTCCTTGTCATGCTCCTAGACGACCTAGAGTGTGTGGCATACGGCTATATCAAATTTCTAGTGTAGCCTAGTCGGCTGTTAAACCCATGCAGATGCATGTACGGGATGCATACCGAAATAGATAGCTAAACTTGAAACGGGTAAATATATTTCTATAACTTTCTTAGCAGTGATGCTAAACCAATTCATTATTATGCACAGATCTTAACGCGCTATAGCAGCCTATATGTTTGAAGCATGTTTAGAGCCAGTTTGGTTTTAACGCTTTAAAAATCTAGCTAGTTGACTTTCTGTCGACTGTGAGGCGCCCTGGTAACGGCATGGCTGTGTTACGACGCCATATAAATTGTCATTATTATTAATGTAAATATTCGAAAATTTCTCAGCACCCACAAAAGTCACGTCAGAGAGACCAGCTTATTCGCCGGCGCTATATCAAATCAAGTCCGCAATGGACAAACTCCTCTGTTCGTTCCGGTGCCAGATCAAAATCCGGGGAGGTCAAGCCGAGGTCAAACTGCGACTATAGTACCCCTATACTAGAACAGCTTAAACGCATAGTTTCCAATGTGAACTGAGTCTTGTATGAAAAAGAACGTTAACCGTACCTCCCTTTTTAATAATAGAGATTCATGATAAATGGAATTTTCCTTGTTTCAAGACAATCCACGTGCCGGTATCACGAAATAGAGTATCCGTCCTAGGACTATCCGGGGGGATGAATGAATTTATCCCCCCGGATGGACTATACCGGTATAGAGTATCCGGGGGATAAACCATTTCTATCTCCCATCGTGTGAAATCATCCCCGGGGGATAAAAATGCACAGGTATAAGGTATTATTTTTTTTAATGCGTATAATTTATTAATATATATTTTAATAAAAATCCAAAGCCAGAAATATTTAAAGCAAGTGACTCTAAGTGAGCCTTCTAGTTCAAAAGTCCATTTTTAAATGTTCATTTTGAAGCACTTTTCCACTAAATTGAATGCGCTCTTTCAGATCTTAAATTCAGTTCAACTGCTTAACGTCTTTAAATCAAATAATTTCTGGGCGAATAATTTTTGACGTATTGATTATAGACCTAACAACAAGCAGTGCACACCACATTTCATTAGTTAATTATGCCTTTTAAATTCATTCTTAATGTTTGCTGCTTTGACTGTACTTTTGTGCAAAAGTTGTTCCAGTCAGCTTGTTTCTCTTTTGCGTATAAATCTTTTCACTCAGTGACACCACTATGGCATTGCATGCACTGCGGACCATTCCCACTTGAGCGCCACTGATCGGTGTGCACTGCGAGAGGCACTATGTAAATTGATAGATACACTACATTACCTGAGCCACTCTTCCAGTGGCGAGATGGCATTGCTTCCAGAGGTCCCGAGCGAATTTTCTTCTGGTCTGGACTCTTCCATCTCCGAAGTTCGTGTTGTTTAAAAGAAGGAAGAATGACTGCTGATATTTCCATCGCATCAAGACCTTCACGCAACTAATTATGCGAATGGACTAACTCTGAGGCATTGCTTAATTAACGTGAAATTACAAGAGCACACAGAACACAAGAGCCCTTGAAGTTGGTTCGTTGCCTCAAATGGCTTCAATGACATTGCTGGTACGAAACGACCGATATCCAGCGCGCGCTACCAAGTCACCTAATTAGCACCTTATTCCCTTATAAGTACACTGTCGTTTGTGACTGCTGATATTTGTCTTCCTTCTTTTAGACACTAAGTCTTCCATCGCATCAAGAACTTATTATGCGAATGGATTAACTTTGAGGCATGGCTTAATTAACGTGAGATTACAAGAGCACACAGAACACAAGAGCCCTTGAAGTTGGCTCGTTGCCTCAAATGGCTTCAATGACTTTGCTGGTGTACCCATAGATACGACACGACCGATATCAAGCGCGCGCTACCAAGTCACCTAATTAGCACTTTAGTCCCTTTTCATGACACTGTGTCTTAATTGCATTTTGTCTGAAATCCCCTACGTTGTCTCCGTACTTTCAAGGATTCAGGTAATTCCGTCACTATTTAATGTCATCATTTCATAAATAAATAGCACAGTACCAGAAATAAAATTTATAAAAGTTATTTGAATTTCTAAGTGATCCAAATATGCGAAATGTTGTCTTTATATTATACAGTAATCTCCGACTGACTGATAAACTGACTTATCTTCTTTAAGTTCTCTGCCCTTCGGCAGGTTCCAACTTCCAATGACGCCACTCTTCTCTGTGCTGTGCTTTTTCCTTTAATTCGCTGTATCCGTCGGCCATCCATCCCAGCATCATCTGCCTCGGTCTTCCCCTCCCTCTTTTCCCTACCATTTTCCCTTCTATGATTTCTTTCAGGAGGGAGTCTCCTCTTAATATGTGCCCCACCCAGTTCTTCTGTCTTTCTCTTATTGTTGTTATTAGCGATCGTTTTTCATCAACCATTTGTAGTACTTCGTCATTCGTTATATGCTCAGTCCAGCTCACCTTCTCCATCCTTCTCCAGATCCACATCTCAAAGGCTTCTAATTTCTTAATCTCATCTTTCCTGATGGTCCAGGTCTCTGACCCATATAGTGCCACACTCCATACCAGTGTTTTGACCAGTCTTTTCTTTAGGCTTTTATTTAGTCCTCCTCTCAACAATTCTCCTCTTTTCATGAAAGCATCTTTTCCCAGTGCTATTCTTCGTTTCACGTCGCTTTGACACCTTGCATCTGTTGTTATCATGCTTCCCAAGTAACAAAAGCTCTTGACCTGTTCCACCACTTCACCGTTGATTTTTATTTTCTCTGTTACCTCCCCCTCCTCTCGGCTTATCCTCATACTCTTTGTCTTTCCAATGTTTATTTTCATGTTGTATGTCTTTGAGGTCAGATTTAATTTGTCCATCATCTTCTGTAGACCTGCCTGTGTCGTCGCCAACATTGCTTGATCGTCAGCAAATCTTAAGGCTTTTATAAGTCTTCCTCCTACCTTTACTCCTTCTTCCATCTCCTCCATTGCCTCCTGTATTAGCTCCTCTATATATATGTTAAAGAGGAGTGGTGATAGAGGACATCCTTGTCTTACTCCTCTTCCAATTTCTCCTTCCTCTGAACATTCTCCATCTATTCTTATCTTTACTTGCTGGTTCATATAGAGGTTCCCTATAAGCCTCCTATCTTTCCAGTCGATTCCTCTTCGTCTCAGTGCAGTCATCAGCTTCCTCCAATCTACCCTGTCAAACGCCTTTTCATAATCCACAAAACAGGTGTAAACCTCTTGTCTTAACTGTCTAAACTGACTTATATTTCTCCATAATTTTTATCAAGTTTTATATAAGTAAAAATTGTAAGTAGGCCTACAAGTTTTAATAAAGTAAGCTAGACTACACTCTATACTCACAAAGTTTAGTTTTTAATAATTATATTAGTTTATGTTAGTCAGCATGGACTTAGCCTATGTGGACTTATGCTTACAATTTAAATTAGGAAAGATTTCAATATTTTTAATTTCTCAATTTCTTATTAAACAAAACATATAAAAATAAAATAATTGTTGTAGATTAATGTTACTTAATTGGGTTGTTTGCTGATTAAAATTAAATTGTTTAAATACAGTTTTAACTTTCAAAATGCAGTACGAGATGTAATAGAGTGAAATTATTTTCTAGGTTCTTTTGTCCCGTTTTTCCGTTTTTTATTTGTTGTTGTTGAAAAGACTACATTTTTCGTTTATGATTCAGTTTTAAGTTTTAACCGTTTTTACCAACTATGGTTATAAATTTATTTAAATAGCCCAATTTGCAATTAATTTGCAGGGGGATACTTTTTGAATGGGGGATGATTTCGTACGACTCATGGGGGATACTTTCGCACGAGGGGGGATAGTCCTTCACGTTCAGATTCATCCGGCAGGATACTTCATTTCGCTAAGGGGATATAATTCTAATGGGGGATACTCTATTTCGTGACACCGGCAGCAGGAAACTGCATGTTTGAATCCTGCAGCTTTCTAACGAGTATAGAAGGCAATAATTATCTGCTACAGACGTTAGCTTTGACTAGCTCTACCATATATGTTCGATGCCACAGAGAAATATTTGTAACTGTACTCATGGACGATATGCTAAGCAAAAGCTTTGAAAGATACTTACATTAAAATGCCTAAAGATGGAGAATGGGGCGAGGGTTGGTGTTTGTACTGTTATGTTATAGTATACTATACTGTTAGTATTACTAATTTACTGTAGGGGAGACCGGGGCTGGTTGTAACAATTTACACATTTAAGTGACTTTTGACCGAACTATTTCTCCAATAACGAAACACAATATATCATCGAAATTCGAAATCCTTCATTAAAGCTTTATAATTAGGCAAAGTTTCAAATGTCTAACTCTATTACTTTAGGGAAAAAATGAAGTTTAAAAAAAATTAAAAAGTGTTACAACTTGCCCCGGCTTGGGGTTGGTTGTAACAAGGCACGGGGTAAGTTGTAACACCACTTTCAATATTGGGGTAGGTTGTAACACTACATAAGTCAATAGCTTATTATTATTCCGAGTCGTCGGAATCACAGTTATGGCAGATATAATTTGTAGTTCCATCAGTGCAATCCACATGCGACCACTTCTTACAAACTACGCACTGGATCCAATCTTCCTATTTGTTTCTGACACTGACTGACAGCACCAAAGGCTCCCAACAAACCAGACAAAAGCAATCGTCATCTTCCGATGCTTTTCTATTTTTCTGCACATTCTTATTCTTGTTTGCTGCATTCTGTTTCTTGGGACCATTGCTAGTCTTCTTTTTCTTGTCTAGTTTTCTTTAACCTGTCGATTTATTTTTCTTTCCAGCCTGGCTTTTCTTTGTTTCGGGTCTCTTTTTTGTGGATTTCCTTTTCTCGTTTTCTTCTTATAGAGCACGCTTTTCTGGTGTGTCTATGAGAATTGCAGCATGTCTTCGCTTTCTTCCAGCTTTGGTGATTTTTCGTTCCCCGGCTTTTGGGTAAGCCAACACTAACACAGGATCAAAAGACAACGAAGATTGGATGTCTTTTGAGTAAAAAGCAGATGCCTTTAATAGTGTACGTATTGTTTCCTGAAGCTGTTTGTTGGCAAACAAAGCTCTGCAGTTTAAAAAGCAATTAAATAACATTTGCAGAAGTATGCAAGTCTAAACCAAGCATTTAAAACATTGAAGATGGCTCTGTGGCAGGTTGTAACAGTGTTACAACCAACCCCATGGAAAATGTTACAACCTGCCCCGGCCACGTACCTACGATGATTAAATAAAATTCTCAAACGCAATCTTAGCTAGCGAGATTTTGCATCCTGTCATGTATTCTAGTATAAACAAGCTTCTCATTGACCGACAATAAGTAAGAATATCGTGCGCCTATCGCACACAATGCGAAAAATAATACGAAAAATATTTTTTACTTTAAGTGGTGAAAATCACGATTTATGGAAAAAATCTCTAAACCTGCAGCATCAACCAAGACAAAAGGCATATAAACCGGAAACGATAGAACGCAAGTTTTGACCTATATACGCTGGTTCCCTGACTTTCAGTTTCCGTGATTTACATGCTGTTACAACCTGCCCCCGTTACAACCAGCCTCGGTCTCCCTACATTATTGCTTTTGCCACTTTTTGGGTGTTTCCCTGTATCTATTTAAATACGAAATAGATACGTATAATCAAGATGAATGTAATTAATTAAAATTATTTATTTAGGTAAGTGGGGCCTTTTTATGTGCTCGCTCCCTCTGGTGTTAAAACCTGGCTACGCCACTGAGGCCTAATAGTTCAAAATTGTTTGCATAATTAACGAAAACCATTGCTTTGCTTTTTCTGTTTTCATTGATGATATATACTTCGGTGTAGATGAGTCACAATTTTTTGCAAGAGCTAGTAGCCTAGGCTAATCTTCTGAAAATAAACCTCGAGTTTTCCAATAAGTACTGCATTCCCCATTGTTCGACTTTTTGACACAGCTACATGTAAGTAGTTGTGCCCTGCCATATGTGTGCATTTGAGGATCACTGGAGGTCAATAGCGCCAGTGGAACGCTGAGACAGACTATAGCTCATTCTGCCAGACCTTTAACCCTACAACGGGACGCTAAAGGTACTGGGGGGCTGATATGCCTCGGGGTGCAGGCTGGT
Source organism: Aporrectodea caliginosa (assembly GCA_020284085.1). Classification (NCBI taxonomy): domain Eukaryota; kingdom Metazoa; phylum Annelida; class Clitellata; order Crassiclitellata; family Lumbricidae; genus Aporrectodea; species Aporrectodea caliginosa. The sequence goes on along the minus strand of JACEVL010000250.1, from coordinate 16,736 downwards.
GCAGAGGGCAGGCCTGAACCGCTATGTCATGACCTGGGAGATATCTCTGGCAGATTCTGGACCTGTATAGCAATACTCGAAATATTAAAATAATAATAGTAGCATTCTCTCTGGACCACTTTCTAGTTTCGAACTCCTATGTAGGAACCACGGTTTAAAAACAAAATACCATCTTGAGCCCAATAGGTCTTGTTACTTTGCAACGTAACGTTATGCATATTGTTTGTAAATTGCTACTGTACGATGCTTTATATGGCATCAGCGGCCGATGCTGCCAGGAGATACCATTAAACTGATGATTAAACAAATAACACAGCTAAGGATCAAGTACGTACGTGCACCCACGCACACTACAATTTAGCCCGTAGGCTATACCCCGCGGTTTCAGGTTCGAGCGGACAAGGTGAGGGGTTGGCCAGGGCTATGGTAAGGGAGGCAGAATTCATGTTTAGCAGCATTTTCGTCCAATGTCAGTCTCTAGAAGAAGAAGAGCAGTCCCCGACGGCTAGCCCTGGAACAGCCATGGATATAAATTGTGTTAGCGACTTCATTTTCTTAGCCTTGGCATATGACAGCGGGTGGACAGTCCTCTCCATCACCGTCTCATCTTCCCACCGATAGTGTACGGTCAGTGTACTCATTATAGCTGAGTTGGCTAGAGGGTGCTGGTGGAACAGTCTCGAACCAAATTTTCTGTCCTGGCGGGGATTTGAACCCCGACGTCTCGATTGACAGTCCAGCACGCTAACCACTACACTATCGAGCACCCCCACGCCAGTCTCTAGAATGTTATGCAAACCATACAATTACACGGTGATTCAATAAAAAGTAAGCCAAATTTTATTAACAAATATTAAAACTTGAACTATATTTTATTAATAATATTTTCAAACTAAAAATATGCACATACTTACTTTTTCATTTTAATGACTTCCGGTTTATATTTCCTATTCAAAAAGGCAGACGATAATACAATTGAAAACAAAAACAAGAAACTAGCAATTTCCGGAGAAAAAAGCCTTTTAGTAAAGAAGATTTACACGTGATAAAAGGTTTGTGGGAATATATTTCCTACTCAAAAAGGCAGACGATAATACAATTATTGAAAACAAAAACAAGAAACTAGCAATTTCCGGAGAAAAAAACCTTTTAGTAAAGAAGATTTACACGTGATAAAAGGTTTGAGGGAATCCAAGAATTACAGCAGCCATCAATTTCTACAAGAGTTTCCAGAAAAACACTAGACCAGAAGCGGATTAGATAAATTGCTTCGAAAAATTAGCGAAACAGGGTCAGTCAACCGCATCATTTGTAGTGGCAGACGTAGGTCAGCGCGCACTGAAGAAAACGTTGCCCGTGTCGACGATGCCATTGCCCAATGGCGTCAGTGCCTCCAGGCTTACGTGCAAGCAGAAGGAGGACAGTTTGAACATCTTCTTTAATTAAACAATCAATCCATACTACTGAGAGTTTCTTCGCAAAAATATTAAATACTGTTTTCATGTTATAAATACTTATATGAAATACAAAGTTTGGCTTACTTAAATTCATTGAATCACGGTGTATACGGTCATCGCAGGCCCTAAAATGCTTCGCCCGGATCCCACTGGGGGAGGAGCTTGCAGCGCTCCTCAGAACCCCAGAATCCTCTCCCCCTCACCTCCCGTCCCAAACGAATGGGAAGGGAGGGGAGGGCAATGGGCCCTCCCAATATTTTCGACAAGTTTACGCCTATGCCCTTCGATCTTCCGCAGCCAACTCATTTGTGCCGTCAGAATTCCTTTCTCACCTTGCTTCGCAATTCGTATTGTGCAACATTGACAACTGACAATTTTTTATTTCCAGTAACACAATGCATATAACAATTAACAACAATTATAACTTGACTATTACATATCGGTGCATTGGCTAGGGAACAGGGGAGTCCCAAAAGGGGCACAGACCCCGCTTAATTAGGGTCACCCTTTTTAACAATAATCAATAATGGCTGGTTAGTCAGTTGAAAAGAAAGAAAGGTTCAACTCAATAATGTTCTTAGCTAAATAATAACGTTGCAATTTACTAAGAAAATCAATATGTAAACAATTCGATGAAACAGTGTTAAATGAAGTATGGTTAATCTTTTAAGTAACTACTCCACAGCTTCTTAAATTGGGTGTATGTGGGTGCCTTCCGAATACTCATCGGTACTGCATTCCAAATTTTTGGACCATTACAACAAATAGAAAATCGACGATAATTAGTGCGTGCATATAATTATATATGACATGTAAACCACCAGAAGAAGACCACGAACAACGACCATGCAACTCTACTACCTTATTAAAATAGTTTGAAAATGATTCATGCAGCAAGTGTTTGACAAATTTATACATTAAATTACCCAGTTGATAGTGAATTATGTTTTCAAAGTTCATAATATATTATTATATTCTCGGTATCTGTATGCCATGTTGCCGTGTGGGCATAAAGCTACTGAGAATATAACTTTCTGATCCGCATAGGAAAATCGGTCGTATCATCGTCTCGTATAGTTTTATCTTGGTTTCTTTGTTAATTCTCTGTTTCTCTATATTCTGACCATTATTCCAAATGCTGGTGAAGCGCGTCCAATTCGCCTTTGTGGATTTTCGTTGCTGTCATCTGCGGTCATTAGCACCCCAAGATAAACGAATTGTTCTACTTGCTCAATAGTTTCTCCTTGGATTGTGATAGGTATTGGTGTCTGTGATCTTACTTTCTTAATCACCTACCTAAAATTTAAATTTACTTTCTCTGTTATGTCTTTACCTATAAGCTTAGGTAACTTAATTATTGTTGTGCGTGGCACAGTTCGAAAACTTTTCAAATATTTCTTCCTTCGATTCGATATACAAGAAAACTAAGAAAACCAGTTATACAAGTGAACTGTGCAGTCCACTTATTGTAGCACAACACAAATCAACTCTCTCTCTGTCTCCAGTGTGATTCTCGTTAACGATAATGGTAACGAAAATGTTAGCTAACGAAAATAAAATGATTTCGTTAACGATAACTATATAACTAAAAATATCATTAACTATAACTAAAATAACTCTAACGAAAATTCATCGTTATTCTCGATAATAAAAAAATAATAAAAGTGCAATATCGACAAACATACGGACGTGAAAATGCGCTACAACGAATAGTGTATGTTCGCCCTGGATTTTGGATTTGTGAATTAACCCAGTAGTAGTGGCGCAGTTTATTAAATTATGCTATTTTGTAAAACTTTCTAAGCGATTGCGACCCAGTTTGACTAGTCGTCGCATGAGAATTATAGTGTTCTATCTGCAGTTTTGTTTACATTGGAGTTAGACACACTGTCCGATTCAGGGTAATTTGTTCTATCTTCGTGCAAAATGGCGCTTGTTGAAATGGTGCCTATGCTGGGAAAAGATCAGAAGTATTTTATTCTATTTGCATATTCTTACCAACTGATAGGCATTATAATATTCTATGTGAACCACAACCAATTATATTCCAGAGATTTTATCACGTGGATATTATAGAACACGATGTTTCTTGATTATAATACACATGGTTCAGGATTATCTTGTTCTATTACGGTCACGTGGTCTGAACGGCAAACTGTGATTCGCACATGCATATAGAACATTATAATAGTAAGCGTGTTCCGTTACAGAAGGATAATCAAAAAAAATATTACATAAAGAGACAAAATGGAGAGACTAATTCGAAAATAATGCACATATAGGGCCTATACAATGATAGCAAGTATCACAGTTAAAAATGATATTACAAAAATAGCTTTTTCTCTAGAATTATTATATAATGTACTTTTATAAATAATTACAGCGACAGTCATAATTCATTTCGCTAATAATTATAATGTTCCATGTAATGACGAATCATCATAACATTTAATTGTATAGAGCTATTTCTGTAATATTTTGTTCTATTTGAACAAATTCCAAAAGTTGCCTTCAAATTATGTTTTCTTATGTAAGAGGCTTCAATCGTCGCGATTGCTTAAAATTGCCGATGTCCACATAAATGTTTTCTAAACATTCTTTCTCTATTTTGTCCCACTAAAGAGTTTTCAGTATTAAATTCTAAGTCACTAAACTTTCTTTTTCGATTTTCTCCGTTTCACCATAAGTGCGCATAGAACAGTCTACTTCTCATGCGACGTAGTGTAAATGGGGTAGTAACTAAAATAAAACGCCAGTAACTATAACTATGATAACTATAACGAACAAAATACTACTTACTCTAACTGTAACTATAACGAAAAATTAGAACCGTTAACTATAACTGTAACTATAACTAAAATAAAATCTGTAAGCAGAATCACACTGTCTGTCTCGAATTTCAAATCGCTCACATCAGCTAATTATTTCGCGCGCAACTCGTGCAACTATATGGGCCTACGACAACGACCATCTACATGTAACTAAACATGCAAGGCTTACGACAAGTTCTTTGGGGATCGTTTATTGAATAGTTGTATATAGACGTGTTTTTTAAAAGCATAGGAAAGTAGACCTACCGGTCGATAGAGACAAGTTGGTGATCTTGGCAATAGTAGGAACAAGAAGGTTTGGACCATAGGCGTAGACTCTGGCAGCCGGCGCACGTGCCCCACCGATAATTGAGATCGGGGTATTTCCCGCAAAAAAAATCCAGGGGAGAATTTCTTGAAATATTAAAAATTTCTTCAGAAACAGAGACAAAACACTGAAATACTATAAGAAATTCCATAATTAAAACAGATTTGTATGTAAGTATGTATATGTATGTATGTATGAGCACTTGTTATAGCGCCCCTTCAAGATTTCTACTCAGATTTATATCTTCAATATCTTCAAGTCTTCACTGGATAGTATCTTCTCGTCTATTGACAATGGAAATGCCTGCCTCTTACTATGCTTTGACCACGGTGCGGCCTTCACACCACAGACCTCCAGTTACTCTTTTCAAGAATCACCAAAAACTTCAGTTTTTCTGGAACTGCCTAAATAGGCTGGTTTAATTCTTACCGTTTGTTAGTAAATGCATTATTTCATTTTTACATTATTTAATTGGGCGGGGGGGTTTTACACCCAACACACTTCCCTAGATACGGCCTTGAGTGCTATAAAGGAGACTCGCGAATAGTACTAGAGCCAAAAACACTAAAATGTTTGTACGTCGGCACACCTATTCATTTCGCTACGGCACTTTTATAATAGGCCTACACGTATGTTAAAGCTTAATCTTGTACTCTATTTCACAGGTAACTAATAACTAGAATTCCTTGGTTATATTTTCAGCAGCCGTATTTGCTAAACGGAATACTAAATCGTGCAGAAATGAGTAAAGAATCAGCACAGAATACTCCGGATGTGTCTGGAGAAACTATAAACGCCGGTTTTGTCGACGATGCACAATCAGCTGTTGAACAACATCACGAATCTTATGCGAACTACGTTGAATCTAATGACGAAACTATGATTGCTGTAAGTACAGATTCTGACTCCGATTATGAGGACGTAAGTACAGATTCTGAATCTGATTATGAGGAGTCAGACATTCAGGACGTAAACACCGACTTTGAACCTGAATATGAAGATAAGGAGGACGACGTTCAGAACGTCTGTGAGAAAGATGAAATACAAGGTCTTACTCTGCTTCACCTTGCAGCTCAATGTGGTGATATGGAGGCTGTTAGAAGTTTACTTATGTCGTCAGCGATTGTCGATGTACTGGACACAAAGCATAACACTCCTTTACACATTGCGACTCTAAATCGTCACATTGACGTCGTCAATCTTTTACTGAGCAAGAACGCAGATGTTAATTCTAGAAATGCATCCGGACAGACTTCACTTCATCTGGCGGCTGAAATCGGACACTTCGCAATTGCACAATTATTGCTTGACAGCAACGCAGATGTCAATGTAACCGACGAATTTATGAAAACACCGATTCACATTGCAGCCATTCTTGGTCATTGCGAACTCGTTCGGCTTCTTATGAATCACAGTGTTCTGCTGATATGCTATGGCAATAGACCACTTCATCTTGCGGCAAAATGCGGCCATACTGAGGTTGTGCAGCTCCTTCTAAATTACGGTGAAAATCCCGATGCAACAAACTTGGATGGTGACACTCCGCTCCATCTTGCATCCGAAAATGGCCATTTCGATGTTGCAGAAGTTTTGTTGAGAAACAACGCCAATGCTAATATTCGCAATGCTTTTTGTAAGACTCCTCTTCATATCGCTGCTGAAATGGGTTACGCGGATATAACTAAAGCAATGATAGATCACGAAGGTGAAGTCGATGCGGTTGACAGAAATGGCAACACTGCTCTTCACCATGCAGCAAGAAATGGCCATAGCATTGTTGTAAATGTCTTGCTCAGTCAATGTACGGAAAAGAGTGCGCAGATTTGTTCGCAACTGGTGGTAAACCAAGTTCCTGCAGATGAATATGAACTCTCGCAACATCCTGTTAAAAATAAAGTTGATGTTGGTCATACTTCACTCTTAAACGCAGCGGGAAGTGGCAATGTTGAAATGGCAGACACTCTCTTAAGTCACTCTTCCACAGTCAATGCAGTCTTCATTGAAGCACAAGCAACGCCACTTCAACTTGCAGTTGAGCATGGACATGCCGAAAATGTAGAGAATTTGAGGTTTATCGGTACAATTGTTAATACGTGTAACAAGGCCAAGATGACTCCAATTCATTTAGCCTGCCGAAATGGTCACACTTCCATTGTTGAGATTTTACTCGACAACCATGCTATCGTCGATGTTACGAAACAATCCCAAGAAACACCATTTTACCTTGCAGCCAAGAATGGTCATGCAGATATCGTGGATTTGTTACTGCACCGCGGCCTTTGCGATTTCGTGTTGAGAATCGGTAATGAGACACCATTACACGTTGCCGTCAGAGAAGGTAACACGGACGTTGTTGAGGTCATTTTGAAACACAGCCGCAGAATTTCTGGAAAAGTAAGAAAAGACGCGAACAAACTACAAGAAAATGCCAAGCAAGTTCAACTTTTGAAATCCGATGGTCGAAGGGTTTTAGCTGAAGTACTTTGGGTAGAAATATGCGAGCCTCTGGAAATATGGAGGAACTCAGATGGAAATACTGCTCTCGACCTCGCAGTTATTTCGACTCGACCAAAAATGGTTCAGCTCTTGCTCAATGCAGACCATTGTGTATATTCAGAGGATAATCTTAGAAGAAGCTTTTTTTGCTTGGAAAAGACGAAGTTCAACTCCAAAGAAACTGCAAGAGTTCGAATCTACGATGAAAAATGCGAGATGTATTGCGCAAACATCAAAGAAATCGCCCAAGCTCTTATTTATTCTGGCAAATTTAATGTAAACCAACCGAACGTCTATGGGAAAACTCCACTTTCCGAAGCTATGATGATCTACACAGATTTGATTCTAATCGGGTTGCCTGAAAAGATTCATAGAAACTGCTTGATACCATTGTTATTAGAGAACGGCGCAGACTTTAACATGAGCGATCGCCATGGCGAAACGCCTTTGATAAATGCATCCTATAAGGGGTATAATCGTGTCATTCAACTTTTCTTTAACTATGAGAAGAAATCAGGAATGAAACTCGACCTTGATGCAAGAAACGAATATGGGGCAACTGCTTTGATTTTAGCAGCTGAAAGTAATGATGTCTCAACAGTGCGGCTGCTGCTAAAGCATAAAGCTCCAGTGAAATGTTTCGACTATTGCGGATTTACTGCCTTGCACGCAGCCTTTTATGAGCCAAATAAGACCTGGCTTGATATTCATTTCTTCTGCAAGGGGCTTCATAAGCGAAAATTTGACAACATGGATTCTCTTGAGATAAGTAGCAGAGAAAAGATTACCTGGAGAAAAGAAACCATGGATCCATATACATTAATTGGCCGGCAAAAGAAATATCTTCGATTAAACGAGAGAACCACTCGATTTAAAGAAGAAGTGGTTAAATTGTTGTTGGCTAATGACGAAACTGATGTGAATGCCGTAGACGTCAGAGGAAATACGCCACTTGATTTGGCAGTGAAGTCTTTCAAGCTAAACTTAATTAATTCGACGACTTTGAAAGCACTTAGGGATCGCGGTGCCATTCGTAACTCTAAAGAACCAGAAGACGAAGCGCCAATCGAAGTTGGAAAGGATGACGAGAGAGGTCGAAACCCACTTCATCGACTGATCATCTCCCGCATTGCAGATTACGTAATTGAAGATGAGAAAAAAAACGAAACACCAGAGGACCGTAAAAGACTGGAATGTATGGTTTATGGAATTCTTCTAAGACCGGAGAATTTCAGGGAGTCAGCCACTGCAACAGATAAGAAGGGAAGAACGCCACTTCACTACGGTGTCATGCCACCATTCTACTCAGACGATCTAAATCACGACCTAGTGAGGGTGCTATTGAAACTAGGTTCTAACGTAAATGCAGCTGATATGTATGGCAAAACCCCTTTACATTATGCGGAAATGGATGAGCAGTACGACCTTCTCGTCCAGGATGGAGCTGACGAAAATACAAAAGATAGACACGAACATACACCTAAAGAACTTAGGCAGCTACGAGAATCGGTGACTAACAACGAAAACAATGCAAATGGATTGATAATGGTAGACAAGTTGCTTTACGCGCCAAAAGTCCTATTCAACAATTATGAGCGAGTGACAGAATTATCTAAGCGAAAAGTGTTTGAAAGGCTTCGAATTTACTCCCAATCACCTCGCCCTCAAGAATCGTCAGAAAAAACCGTTTGGAAGATATGGACTAAACACGAACTTAATCGCCTCAACAGACGTCTAAGCCTACTTAAACCTTCAGTGCAACACTTCATTAAGCGTTTGGCGAATAGTATAAAGAAAAAGGACTGGCGATTTGAGTGCCAACCGATTTTAGTCGGTAGCGCCGATGAAGAAACAAAAGTCGTCATTTCAGCTGACTTCGACTTTAACTTCAAACTGATTAAATTCAGCCAATTTTGTGACCCGTTTCCACATCCACTGGGTCCGGAGGGATACTTTCAACTGAGAAGGAAGACGAATGAGAATAGAAAGAGTCGGAGTGATGAGATGTTTGACTGTTTCTTCAACTTAGATCACTATTTGTTGACTAAAAAAGTCAATTCTATATTCAAGATTATTTTAGAAGAAGTCTTAAGTGACTCCTCTTTCTGGCAAGATGAGCATTATTTTGATTGGAACGTAAGAGGTGAATATGAAACAAGAAGGACAAGTCTACGTAATCTTACAAGTCTTACAAAGGCAGTGCGACTAAGAATGATTCATCCAGTTGAGGATGGAGAGGGTGGCTTTGTTTTTGTCAACATAGGAATTGACATTGTTACTTGTGTTCACCTGGAAGGTTGGTGGTCAGATATTCCACTGCCAATTGGCATGAACCCAGCTGTGGAAGCAAAAGGTTCTACATTTGTCTTTGATGGGCCACGTTTTAATCCCTCGAATCCACACGCCCCGTACTGTCTCTTTTCGGAGACATTTGCCAGAATTTCATTTGCACCATTAGAAAGTCGACTCATAAAAGAAAGCTCGCCTTTAATAAAAGCAGCATATATTGTTTGCAAGTTAATACTTTATTGCAATCCGGGGACTACTTATCAACTGAAAACTTGCCTTCTCTATTGCATGGAGGCTCTTTATGCCAGAAATGGAAGTGAAATAAGAAAAGAAGAGAAAATTACGCCAAAGCAACTCGCGTTCTGGGTCGAGAGGATCATGTTTTGCTTTGTGGAGTTTTCTCGACATGACGTTTATCCTTGTTACTTCATGCCCTCATTCAGACAGGAAGTATCAGAACTGTTTGATGGCATTCTACATTTGCAGAGGAGAAAGAATGATAAATTTGCCGTTTTGGCAGAGGATTTAACCCCTTTCTTTTACTCTAAGGCCTATGACTTTTACCTTGACATATGTCCAGATGACACCACAATCGATATACCTATAGTACAAACGGAGCACCGCTATCCCAAGAGTAGTTTTGAGCCGCCAAATGTTGACCCAATGTGGGAACAATTTGATCGAGAAGAATTGATTAGAACGCTATCTTCGCGTAATTCCCACTAATTAGTGGAATCCTATTGTTCTTCAATGCAATGCTACTGCATTAACGATATGACTTCATTTCAAAGTTTCTATGTGCACACACGACCATCATATAGATCATACGTGGTGCTGAGCAAATTCACGATGGGGACTTGCCCAAGTTCTCTACACATTTACCGCCTCGTTGAAGATTCGAAACTGTTCACTCCACATTAAAAGAAAAGTGTTGTAACCAATCGGTTTCCGTGCCGCACTTGTAAATGTTATAATATAATATGATTTCGGTGCATTTATTGATGAATTTCGATATAATATATTAGTACTGAGCGTTTGAAGCGGGTTTTGTTCTTACCTTGACTTCTTCTCTGACAAGGTCTTGGCAAACTGCTATGTTCAGTCAGTAAAAATAGGGACCACCTAATTGTGACTAATTGTAATCTAAATTTATAGAACGCCGCTATAAGCGAAACTAGCAGAGGCGCTCGCTGTATACTGTATAGGCTAGCCGAAACGACTTGTCGCGTAATCTGATTTTTCATCTGAAATGCATGAAAAGTTCCATATTGAAAATTCATCGACTCCAGCAGAGACGACTCAATTTGCAGTAGTTCAGTAACATCCTATATCCGAACAACTTTCTCTTTAATGTACTGAGTGACTCCCTGTTTATCATTTTGGCGAGTCATGTATTCCTCTTTTTTCTTATTTGTACCATTTCAATCGCACTTTTCCCGTTTATATCTCTGATGTCTTTATTTCCGCCATTTTCCATGAAAAGATCAGCGTATAAGGCTGAGGAATAATGAAGAGGCGTTCTTCCAAAGTTATCAATGGCGTTGACATTACAACCCATTTCCAGTAGTAGAGACGCAATATCGAGCAGCGGAACGTTGGATTCTTCAGCCAAAAGCCAGTCCCTCGAGTAAGATGTCGGCACTATGGTTTTATGCAATGCGGTTCTACCTTGGTTGTCTTTGATCTGGACGATTTCAAGACATTTATCGTTCCGCAATTGGGAGAACCATCGAATGCCGTCAAGCATTGCGTAAAACCGTCGGTAGTCTCTGAGCCCCGATGTCTCGATGGGCCTGTATCTGTGAGCAATGGCTAAACGATGAAAAGATGATCCTCCATTCTTGTCTATCACACATTCTAGCATTTTTAATTTTCCATCCGATTGTGTGAGTGGTAATGTTTTACAGGTGGCTCCTCGTTGTTTAAGTGCTCCCATTGTACACGGTTTTGTTTTCACTCCCGACATAAGGGCCAGATCAAGCGGGATGTTACCCCTAGAGTCAACAGCATTTATGTCAGCACCTCCATTTTCAAGAAGGATATTTCCAGTTCTGTGTTTATTCAATTCGTCTTCGGTTTCTCTAGAATAATATTCAATCATTCCTTGAAGATTCCTGTTACGAAGTTCCTCTCTCTTAGCTTCTAGATCGTCAGACCGGTGTGTGAGTATTTCATCGATAAGTTCTTTCAACTGGTAGACGAAATATTGAAAGTCGTCTGGCTTCCCTTTCTCAACTGAAGATTTGTGCAGTTTTTCATCAAGTGTAGCTTCTTGAAGGTCAAGTTTTAAGTCTCCGTTGAAGAGTTCCTTCAACATATAACGTAAATCGATGCAATCGTCTGGAGTAAGCACTTCGTATAAGGTTTTATGCAGCGCTGTGTGTCCACAATGATCTGCAAAATTGACAGAAGCGCCGGCATCCAAAAGTACTTTCACTGTTTGTGGGTGTCGCCCTCTTGCTGCCTTTAATAACGCAGTCTCACCTAAAAAATCTCTGGCATTGAGGTCAATGCCTATGCCAGTTTCTTTCGCCCAGTTTATGAAAAGCTGAACAATGTGATAGCAGTTATATTCAGCTGCCCTCATCAAAGCAGTTTCCCCTTTCCAGTTCCTCAAGTTGATGTCTGCTTTGTGTTTCAAAAGTAACTGCACAATATTTTGATCCTTTCTCCTGTATTCATTAAAATCCTCTATAGAAATATAATCGTGAGATCGATTTTTGATGGCAAAAAACAGAGGTGTTTCGGACTTAGGGGAGAGGGCATTCACATTACGAAGTTCCTCTCTCTTAGCTTCTAGATCGTCAGAGACTACCGACGGTATTGCAGGCTGTCTGTTCTGTTAGTAGTTAACTAGTTAAGAATTGCATAATTGTACACTGTAATCATTCTGCGTTGTGTCAGTTTGAAATTAAACGAAGATTATTATTATTATTATTATTATTAAACTTACCAGAATTCAAGAGTATTTCAACGACTTCGCTAGATATGGCCGGAGCCTCCATCGCAAAATGTAGTGCTGTGTACCCATCGCTGGTCATCTCATGCCCGTCTAGTATATTGGTTCTTAATAACGTCTCGAAAAGTCCTGCTTCAACGGACCTGGATCTTATGAAGGATAGAAGAGCTTGGAAACACTCATGGCTCAGCATGTTCGATGGTTCGTCTTTCTTTCGTACGGTTACTCTGATTGACAGCATTTCATTTTCATCTTCAGGAATTATATCATACTGTACATCTCCAGGTTTCATCTGGTATTTCGATGTTACTGGTGCCGAACCCAAGAATGCATGTGCTAACTGTGTTGAAAATTGATTCATGGCTATGCCGTCCGACGTAAGTGTTTTCTCGAAAACGATAACTGGCTGGTCAGGTTCCCGAAATAGATGAATTTCGTTTCGTTTGAGAATGCGTCGTGTCCGAATTGTCTGAGAAGTCTGTGTAGACTGGGAACTGCCGACGTCTTGTTCATCGTTCTTACTTTCGCATCGTTCGGCACTTTCAGCGAAATGTAACATCATCTCAACAATATCTGCAAGTCCCTTTCTTACTGCCAAACGAAACGGTGTTGTTTTCTCTTTGTCTCTGACGTGAATTTTCGCCCCATGTTTCATCAGCATCTCAACAACACGTGGATGACGTGTTTCAACGGCGAGATGCAGTGGGGTCTTGCCTTCTTTGTTCTGTGCATTGACGTCTTCAGTGTTGCTCTGTAGCAGCAGCGTCACGTCTTCTAAGCAACCATCTCGAGCAGCAACGTGCAATGGAGTATTTAAAGTATCTGTATCTGAATCCATCGTAGCAGCTGTTATGATGATGGACTTCAACCCGAGTAACTTCACGAATCTCCAACACTCGTGATTGTATCGTCGTTAAATCTAGCAAACACAAGCAGTAGGCATGTTAGGCAATTTGTTTATAGGCCTACTCTGAAAGATTAAAATGTAAGCTAACAACGTAGGTCCAACAGTTAGGCATGTAATTATTATTGTCTTGCACGAAGTGCTAGATTTGCTCTTTCTACTGGCCGCAGTTCCCCTCGCTCTGATGTTCAAGGTGCCTGGTTGTCCACTCCACAGTGCCGTGTAGACGCTTCTTCTTGGAATAGGTTGCGCAACTACTTGTGCTATGAGCTTCTTTGCCTATTTTTCCATTAGCGCTTGAAGACCTCTATTTTATACATGTACGACAACTGTTATGATTATTAGGAGCGCCTCTGAGTAGTTATCTTGAAGGGCGCTATATAAATTCCATAGATAGATAGATAGATATATCGTCATCGTATGGTCTAATGTTGTCAGGTCAGTGGCGACTCTCAAGAGTTTCTCTTGAAGTGGCCTTATAGGCCCTATGCATTTTTTAAATTTAAATTAATTTCAAAAACAGGTATCTCAATTTAATCTTCGCTCCAGAAGTAGGCCTATCCTGCTGCTTGGGCATGTGATAGGCCCTGCCGTATTTGAAAAGTAACAACTGAATCGATGCTTCATGTACGACAAATGTTATGATTGTTAGGCCTATGTCAACATGGCATGAGCAGGGTATAAGATGGTAAGAATTTGAACAACTGCAGCTCTGCACATATGTTCAGCATATTCAAAACAAACATTTCATAGTTTTGCTTTAAAAAACCGAATGCATTATGCATAAATAGGCTACCTACCATCGTCAAAACAAACATTTCATAGTTTTGCTTTAAAAACCGAATGCATTATGCATAAATAGGCTACCTACCGTCGTCAAAACAAACATTTCCGAGTTTTGCTATAAAAACCGAATGCATTATGCATAAATAGGCTACCTACCATCGTCAAAACAAACATTTCCTAGTTCTTTTTAAAAATCCGAATGCATTATGCATAAATAGGCTACCTACCATCGTCAAAACAAACATTTCATAGTTTTGCTTAAAAAACCGAATGCATTATGCATAAATAGGCTACCTACCATCGTCAAAACACACATTTCATAGTTTTGCTTAAAAAACCGAATGCATTATGCATAAATAGGCTACCTACCATCGTCAAAACAAACATTTCATAGTTTTGCTTTAAAAACCGAATGCATTATGCATAAATAGGCTACCTACCATCGTCAAAACAAACATTTCCTAGTTCTTTTTAAAAATCCGAATGCATTATGCATAAATAGGCTACCTACCATCGTCAAAACAAACATTTCATAGTTTTGCTTAAAAAACCGAATGCATTATGCATAAATAGGCTACCTACCATCGTCAAAACAAACATTTCATAGTTTTGCTTAAAAAACCGAATGCATTATGCATAAATAGGCTACCTACCATCGTCAAAACAAACATTTCATAGTTTTGCTTTAAAAACCGAATGCATTATGCATAAATAGGCTACCTACCAACATCTGAGAAGAAAAACGTGGCTGCGTAGCGTCGAAGATTTGACAGGTCTATTTCGACATGAACCCATTTTGGCTTTGCATTTCTTAACAAAGACTTTTTCAAGTGGCGTTAGGCACCTATGCGTTTTTTTAATTCAATTAATTTAAAAACAGGAACCTCAATTTAATCTTCGCTCCAGAAGTAGGCCTATCGTGCTACTTAGACATACGATAAAGTACCCCGGTAACAACTGAATCGATGATACGACACGACAGACTGTTTCTGTTAGACCTATGGCGTGTGCAGGATGTAAGAGCGCAAGACGTCGGCGTTTGTAAAAAATTGTAGTCCTGATCATGGCCCTTGTGGTTATGGATTTGAACAACTGCAGGTCTGCACATACATGTATGTTCAGGATATTCACAACAAAAGTTTCATAGTTTTTCTTAAAAAACCGAATGCATGATATAAATAGGCTACGTACCATCGTCTAAGAAGCTACACTGGCTGTGTCTTGCGTAGCGTCGAAGGTTTGAAAGGTCTATTTAAACATGAGCCCATTTTGGCTTCTCATTAATTTTCGCAACAAATACTTTTTCAATGTATGGTCCAGACGAGACTACTACTATAGCTCATGTAGCCTACATTCAGTTTTTTCACATTAAACTATTGTACGACGTCCATGTATCTGACTATTACCAATCCATTATGGATGAATCCACAGTTTAACGGCAGCTTATGACAACATAGGCCGTCGCCGCCGACAAAGATTAGTTTTTGGCATATTACAGCTCAATAATACCAATCCATTATCCAAATAATAAATTATTATAATGTTGTTTTTTATCAGACTGAGAGGCTGAGAGCCTTTAATCAATTTCCTGGGAATTTCCAGTCGTTTCGTATCAGCGTTGAAAATCCCGTCGTCATTGCAACTACACAGCCACACAGGCGTAGTCTATAATATTTAGTTGTAATATTCAGTAGGCCTATATTTGGCAGGCCTATAGCTGTTTTCTTTGTTTGCCTAATAGGCGCGGTACATTTCGCTATGTGTTCGAATAAAAATCTTCAAATGCTTGGTATAAGCTTATTATCAGAGTAAAGCATTGCACGAGTAAGGTAAAAGATTATATTTAATATTGTGAATGTAATGTAATATTCGGTGTACAAATTGAAAGTTGACCGCATCATTCTGTAGACTGTAGGTAAGGAAAAATAATATTACGACTTACAGCTATTGCACGACTTTTTGTCTCTGCATGATTTATAAAGATTTATTCTAATAATCCCAAAATTAAATCTATCATCCCATGGGATTGGGATCTCGCTGACGGGACATCGGGTCGCCGCCAAACTTACAGTTCACACACCGTCGTCATATTAAAACATCAACATTGCATAAAGACCCTGCATTTAAAAAAATAACGATTAGAGCTGTTTTTCAGAAATTTGTGAAAATTTTGTATAAAATGGATTTTCAAATATTACGAACCATCCTACGGAAAACAAAGACATGAAATGATTAAATCAAGCAACGACCAATTAGGCCTATTAGAGCGTGTTTTCGTTAAAATATTCATGGATATAATCCGGATTAAAAAAAACTTTTAATTGTCTGGATATGCGACACTTTAATCCAGCTAAGCGCACAGGTTTATACTGTTGTATCTCCTGCTCGTCCAATCAACGACGAGCTTTCTCTGGACATACAACAACATACACTGCTATACAACGAATGCTGTGTGGAGATACGATGAAATGATTCTGAAAACAGGACATACGACAGTATATTTTGTTGAATATCTTTAAAACGACCCGTCGTATCTCTTAGCCATTGAAACTGAAGAAAGATCCAAAAATTCTGCTACAAATCAACTCTGAACTGCTTTTCGAAAAAAAAAGTGGAGATACGACAAGATAATTCTCAGGCGACGATTTGTTATTATTTTGTGTTTTACTTGTCAAAGAATAGTATGCCTTCCCAGTACATTCTTAAG